>VACF01000539.1:0-54066 GCA_006891605.1 Pleurozium schreberi | reverse complement strand
TCCACAATGTCCTTGCTTGTAGTACTGAACTTCATAATGCACGAAGAAGGATACATTTATTCTTCCTCTGAGGCTCTTAATACCATAAATTAGGCACCGCCCATCAAAAAAACAATCTCCCAGTCATGTGCTAAACTCCGAAAAGCAACCGCAATGCACCCCGGAGTCCCAAACCGTGATCAAACAGCGACAGCGAATCTAGTATACAAACCTGCTTTGCCATAGCCGCAAACATCGCATAAAATCAAGCAGAGCACCTGATAACGAGGATCATTTTCCCACCGCATACCAACCATTGCCATCTCAATTCCAAGACAGCTGAAACGAACTTACAGATAATTTCACCGCAAAAGATCCCAGAAAATCAGAGGAAGAGTTAAAATGTGACGATAGATCGCAGATTGCATAAGTTTACCTCTCCGATTTCCGTTCCATCGAAACTGCAGCTATTTCACGTGACCGTGAAGAATAGCCACAGGCCAGAGAGCCATGAAGCGTTGGAGAAATGAAGATCCGGCGTATGAAACCTTTAAAATTATTGATACCCGAAAGCCTGCGTTTGATACCCAAGTGAGCTTGATACCCCCGAGCTCAGGAAAGGTTTTTTCCAATTGGTAGAAAACAAGTAATCTCAAAATCAACAGAAATACGTGACAAACTGTTCCTCAAGTTCTTTCCTCAAGGTTAAAATACATAGTATCAAAAATGACAAAATTCATGATCTCCATGGTCATCGACTCATTTGTCAATTAGAAATATCAAAATTTATACTTTAGCAAGATTTTATGGAACTTCAAAGTTTARTTAATATTAAAATATGGTACCTAAGGCATTTAGGGATTCTATGGTTTACGGATATTAGGGTTGTTGTTTTTTACTTTTCTTTACATTTAAAAGAGTAGAAAAACATGAATACCAAGGAAATATTTAATTTTTGAATGAAGTGCAAATTTAGTATATCTACTAGTAGTTGGTGCTTGCTACACTATGCATTCACCACACAATTGTATTAGAAATTTTTCTTTAATATATTTACAATGCATATATAAGAAGTATTTATATAAGTGTCTAGTTAGATTTTTATATCAAAATGAGGCACCCGTCTAATGTCACAATATCAATCTTGTCTTGTATCACTTCTCTTTAATGTCCAACATATTTTTGTAATATTATAACAATACGATATTATGTGATATTTAATATATTACATCTATAATATGACATTTTTAATGTCCAACAAACTTCTATAATATTCCTATAATATTAAAGAAGGATTCATATCTATATAATATCATAGATTTTGAAAATGTGATATTACAGAGGTCATTGTGATTTTAGTAGTATGATAGATGTAATATGTATATATCTAATTATAGATCAATTATTCAACCAATAGGTCACATTATAGAAATATTATAGAAATATGTTGGACATTAAAAATGTCATATTATAGATGTAATATGTTGGATATCACATAATATCATGTTTTTGTAATATAACAAAAATATGTTGGACATAAAAGAGAAGTGATATGAGACAAGATTGATACTGTGACATTAGAGAGGTGACTGATTTTGATATAAAAATTTAACCAAAAGTTTACATAAATACTTCTTTTTTTTGCATTGTAATTATACTAAAGAAAACTTTCTATTACAGTTGTGTGGTAAATGCATAGCGTAGGAAGCACCAACTACTAGTATAATAAAAAAATTTGTAGAAAAATAGTGGTTTTTTAGTCAATTAGTATCTAAATAAATTCTCTTTGAATAAAAATGTGGCTTGTAGCCAAATACTCATATAATATGGCCAAATTYCAATTCATCATACTATAAATCTATGTTGTTTTCTTTTTAGTATAAATTTTTTTTTAAAATGGATTTTAACATTATTCTTGTAAAGATACTATATGCCCATTTCAAATGCATGGCCTTGTAGATACTTGGAAATGCTACAAGTATGGTGTGGACGCCACGGTGAAATTCTTCCGTTTGCCATGCCCAAATGTGGTTGCAAAGTAGATGTCATGGCCAAATTGATAAACATGGGCCTCGAGGGCTCTTGCCCAAAAGTTTCTAAATGAATGAAGGGCATACTTTCTTATGCCCATTTCAAATGCATGGCCTTGTAGATACTTTGAAATGCCTCAAGTATGGGTTGGACGCGACGATGAAATTCTTCCGTTTGCCTTGCACAAATGTGGTTGTAGAGTAGAAGTCATGGGCAAATTGATAAACATGGGCCTCGAGGGGTTTTGCTCAAAAGTTGCAAAATAAATGGGGGTCTACTTTCTGACCAAGTGCACAATGTGACTCCATCGATAGCACTTATTTCAATTAGCATTCATTTATTGCACCTAGCAATGTCCTAGATAGAATACATTCACATTAACAATAACATGTGAGACATAATATAGGGTCACTGGAAGAGTCATTGTCTCTGGAAGCTCGATCTTCATCCTCTGGACCTTTCGGGTCACCTCCGGGCTGAACTTAGCCACTTGTTCCACCATCATAAGACCCTTAGATGGCGAGGATGGTGGTGGGTTTTCTCCGTGAGATCGGAAAGGCTAACCATTGTTCCCGGGTGACCGAGATGATGAAGCCTCCTTGCTAGATTGTTCGGAGCTGCGAGACACGCGCTGTCTGAGGTCGGTTGGAATGGAAGATTGGGTTTAAAAATTCAACTACATTCCCACTTTTTTGGGTCGACCTTAGAGAGCGCCGATGTTATCAATAGAGTCATGTTGTCTGGGATGTGTCATGAGCTTCAACCAATCACCCTACTAGACTTATCCCAATTTCCAGTCCAATCCGAAAAACATACAAGTACACCGGTAAGCTGGAAGACTCCTGGTTCAGAACACTTTTCCAGATTAATGTGGATATAGGCATCACAGACATCTAGGACATAACGAGACAAAACATACTAACATATAACACTTAAGCATAAGAGATGACTCTTATAAGATGAAAACAAGGAGTTTTTAGACAGTTTCCGAGAGACCAGGAAGACCGGTAAAATGACAGAAAATCTAGATAAGACTAGGAGAAGAAGAAAAATATGGAGAATACAAGAAAGATTGCCACAAGGCTGGAACGATGGGAAGGAGGAAAATAACCAAATTAATCAAGCCTCAAGTAGTGATTTGGAAAATTCATTCCGGAGATTTTTCCGGATACCTTCGTTCCGGTCATTTCCAGGCACTAAAACTAGTTAGTGTAAGACCTTGTTTTATCACCACTATAGCATTAATTAACTAGTTAAGCATTTTCCTACTTTTGCTATTTGCTACGCAATCTAACTCTATGTAATTCTAACTACCATATCGGTTATCTAAAACTAAAAGTCACTTTTTAACTAATTTTTTTGATAGGGGCAACAAAGTGGGAGTTTTAGACTCCCACAACTATGTTCAATTATCCCATAAGACACAATATTAGCCAGTATATCCACTAGATTGAAGTATTGAAGTAATGTCGTCGTATTCTCATAAAAATGGCTCGTCTCAATGAACTGGGATAGATGTGACTTCGCAACTCTAAGGTCAAATGTGGCAAGACCGACGTAAAAAAAATATCCATCTTAGTTATAGTAAAATCTTCTTTTCAATAAACCACTCAACATTTTCATTGGACCTCAATTTTAAGCTTCAACCTAACCTTCCAAGATGACTTTGAGCCTTAAAGATTCACTAAAGAAAAAATTCAAGAAACTTGCGCAGAACCATGCAAGAATTTGTAATTCTATAACAAATAGTATGAAACCAAGCGCGTTGATCCGCATATAACAAAAAGAACTCGCAGAATTGGTAACTAGAGCGTTATTGAACCACAAGCACACAAAGAAAATTTATAATTTTTGCTGTACTAACCTCCTTGGCGCAATTTTCAATGATCTAGACAACAAACGAGCTTGAAGCATCCGCCATGGCGAGAATAATGAGCTCCCCCCAAATTCTTGAATAAATATAAATAATATAATTTAAAATAGAATAATTTTTCATTTTAGATATATTAATATTTGATAATAATAAACATCCAATCTAATTTATTTTTATAATTTATAATAGCCATTTAATTTAAAATTAACATTATATAATGTCAAATAATCTACCATTTTTTGTATTAACTAAGTGAAGTATTGCAGATATTGGCCTTTGAAAAGATAACACCAAAACATGGAATAAATGTATCATAATATTAGAACCCTATGAGTTAGGAAGGAGGTTCTAGATTTAGTTGAAAAAACTTGATTGTGATGTATTATTTTTTAGGAAATTGTTCTACAACAATTCTTTTGAGAAATAAAATTACCTTGAAAATCATATGCTTTAATTCCATACTATCTAAATTAGGGTTTCTATCAATTTTTCAATGACAACTTCTTAGAAAATTGGAATCATTGATCTTTTAGATTTTCCTTCCTATTTAATAAGATATACGATACATTCTTGAATCTTCTAATTTTTTCAATTTTTTATTAAGATATATTTTCAAATGATTGTAACATTTACTTCCTAAAATATATATTGAGAAAATTTTAGAATAAGGGACCATAAACATAATATAATTTTCAAGTTTATTTAGTCTAAATTTCACTATCAATGAAAATTCTATATTTCAAAAGCTTAGGAGACAAAATAGAAGGACTTCCATGTACAATTGATTATGTAAGAAGAATCTTTGTTTGTATATTTTATATTTTTTTTACTATTAAAATCTATAGTTATAATTTTTAACAACTTTCAAACAATAAAATATTAAATTATATACAATTTAATTGATATTTAATATTAAGTAAAATATTACCACTCATACCTTAAATATTCATAGAATGTTAAGTTACAATTTAAGAAAATCATTCAAATTATATGTAGAACTCAATAATTTCAAAAAATTAGATCAAAAAGTTAAAGAATAAGAGGTAATGATTAAAAGTTAAGGTTAAATAGTTATTTAAAATGATAAGATGAAAAGAAGAAGATAATAAACAAAAATAAATTTCAAGAATGTAATAAAATTTTGAAAAGAGACTAAATAGTATTTGATTTACAAATAATATGGTGTAAATATTAAATCATTAAGCTATAAACCAAAAATATAATTAAGAGATAATTAGGGAATTCAATTTACTTATTCAAAATCACTTAAAAGCTAGCAAATGCCCCTTTTGGAAAGTTGCTAAAATTTCATCTATTTTTTATACCAAAAAAATCTTTATACTAAAAGAAGATTTGATTTGGCTTTCAATACTTGAATATCATAATGCTTTAAGGTTCAACAAAGAAATTATATATTTTGAAGTATAAGTGATTTGGATGGCCCAAGTAGTAAGCTTAAAGTTTTATCAATAATCTATTAAAAGCTTAATAATTATAATTTTTTGTTCAATAAGTATTAAGATATTAAATCTCAAAATTGACCTTGTACCACCCTTGTATTGCAAATGAAGTAAATTCCTAAAAATTTTAAAAATTTGCTTTGATTTCTAAAAATCTATTAAAGATTTATTGTAGTTCTTTAAAAACTAGAGTTAAAAGTATAATTAACATAAAAGGAGAGTGGTGATAGATAAAATCATTGTTGGTGAGAGATATAATTGTTGTTGACAAAATTGAAAATGTTGTTGGTGATAGATGAAATCGTTGTTTGACTAGACGATAGCAATGCCACAAAAAGTTGACCTACAATTTATAGTGGGTCAAAAGTTATAGGCCACGTTGCCAAGAGTGGATATGAAGAAGCATCAATTTTTTGATACTAAGATTAACTATGTTGGGAAGTGTATTCTCACTGAGATACATGAGTCAAGCTTATTATGGTTGTTTTGTATTTGTAGTCTCTATGCAGGCACAATGTGAAGTTCCCTCAGACATGCAATATAAAGACAAAATTCTTGTTCAAAGTGTCATACCTACCTCATCTAAGGAGGTTTCTCAAGAGCTTGTATGATTTCTTCCCTATATTGTGGAGTCCAAGTCTTTCTGGATTTGATGTTGGATACGCATTCTACATGAAGAAATAATGCTATGTTATTTGGAGTTTTGAGCTCTAGACAACAAGTTCTGAAACGTGTGCTTTGTATTATACTAAGAACTAAACATGATTTTTGCTTAGTCAAGGTTGTTGTTAACATTTCTAAACTTCCTAGACAAAAGTAAGCCTCCTATGTTAAGAAAATATTTTTATCATATTCTAAAAAAATTCTTTAAAGATTTCTTATGTTATTTTAAATACCACACATTCTTTTATAACCACAATAAATTTTTTTGCAACTTGATATAAATGAACAAAGATTACTTTTTGATTGGTTATATAATTACTTTAAAATGCGTATCTTTTTTAAGTAAAAAAAAAAAAAATGATAAATTTTTAATAACAAGCAAATTGAAGCAACTAGATATAATTTGTGAGTGCAAAAATGTGGTAATAAAATTAATTATTCATATAAATGGTATTTATATGGTTAAAATAAGTATTGAAAATGCAAATGCACACAAATGGTTTACATTTCTAGAGGGATAAGGCTTAATATGAAATTAAAATTTAGATTTTTATAAAAATTGGTGGAAATATTAGTCTATTATTATGAATATTTTTTCAAAAATTTTAAAATCATTATTGGTAGTTTAAAATAATATTTTTTTGTGAAATTGTGATTCTCCATCCATTTTGATTACATGTCTATAAATCACTTTTTAGGATGAGGACTCAATCTCTTTAATATCAAATCAAATCAAATAGTCATATTTAAGTGTTTTCTTAAAAACCAACTTTATTTTAAAATTAACTATTACTTACTTATGGCCTTTATCTTGTGATCATAATTTAGAAAAATAAGAGATCAATTGCAACAATTTTATTTAGTTGATTATTGACCTACTCACTATAAATAATTGTCATTTGTATGCAGTCAATAGGTGATGAAAATATTAACAAAGTAGTTTTAAATTCAAAGTAGTTAATAAATTCTTAATTTGCCATTTAGTGTGAAAAACATATTAGTGCAAAAACACACTAGGTACTAAACCATTTGTAAGAAGAAGTTGTATTTCAAAATTGTCAACTTTAAGATCTGAATTTATTATGTTTTATTATCAATGCAATTAATTCAAATTGATTAGTAAAATTTATTGTTTTTTTAAATAATATGACATCATAACATGAATTTCTATTTTGATGAAGGCTTTATCTTACTAGAACCCCATGGCCAGGGAACCTTTGGATTTAGTTGAATTCTAATTGAATGACCACTAATCTTCTTTACTATTAATACAATTATTTATAAAATGAGGCAAAGCTATCATGAGTCTTGACCTCTTGTCTCATTTTTAATTATTAATATCATTTTTAAATATCTCTAAATTTCTATAATCAACTCAAAGAGTATAAGGCAATTAAGATTCATGATAGAATACAACTTTTCCTTCCTCATGCTCAAAGGTGGCTAATACTACCATACTTCTAATTTGAGTTTAGACACTACCAAATGCTCCTACACTTAACAAAGATTTTACTTCAAACACCACTAGACTCTCTACATCTAATAGCTATCATGAGCCAAAAGACCAGCATCCAATTAAAAACTTTAGGTGACCTTACAAAAAGACTCTAATAACTCATGTACAAATCAACGTATTTATGGCAATAGATGCCATGCCACGGATGTGGTGGCAAGCCATCTTCTTCACCTCCCTCCAAAAAAGAAATTAGGTCCCAAACAAGAAACGCAACTAAAAACTGCTCAGAACCTAAATCCAATTAACATTTACAGCTTCATAATCTACATGGCCAATTTTGGATTCTATGACGGTTCTGAGCACGGTGATGGACAATTGCACATCACCCTGTACTTTATTCTTTCCCTTGAAGAAATCAAAATGCGATTCACTACATGACATAATATTGCAATGAAAAACTTATTATGCCCTATTCGCACCAGAAAGTAGACAGAGAGGTACTCTTAAAGGCAAACAGGCGTAGTTATGAAAAGTGCTGTTCGCACTAGAAAATGGTAGTAGCTGCCATGGTGAGTTGATAGCCTTAGTGGCACATGACATGGCATGCTTACCACCGTACATTAAGGTAGTAATATGAACAAATTAATGCTGGTAGTTGAGAATTTTTTGCAAAACTTAGATTTTGGACTAGATGCCACAGTGATACATAATGGTGAGATAGGGCGCCCTTTATCCTTAATCCCTAAATTTCCTTGACAATTTCACACCAAACGTACTTTAAAATTGTTGATTTTGTTGCAATGAGTAAGGAAGGAAAAAAACCGTTTATCTCTAATTTTAACCGTAGGATCTTAATTAAGACTTGTTAATTAAGATACTCTCAATATATCATTAAGTTTGACCGCAGAGATTGAAACATTATAGTGTTCAGAGAAAAGGGTTCAATTTCTTCCCTACGTTAAGTGGATCAGCAGACTTTGACTTCATTTAGTGTCAAAAGTTTACTCAATACAAGGTCTAAATTTATTAGATATTACTTCCAAAAGTGAGCCTGCATATGTTCTGTCGTCGGACTCAAATAAAAGCTCATGAATCATGTTCCGGTCAGAAAAGGTTCAACGTTTCTCGTACGCCTAGACGATATTTCAAAGATTTTGGTCCCCTGGGCTAACATTTAGTACTACTGGTCTGACTTTGTTTTGGTTTATACATCTGCATCTACAGGAACATTGTCATTGTTGATCCCGTACTGGACTGAGGATGATTGCTGAAGAGATAACATGCCCTTCTTGTGAGTAGGCTCAACCATCTCAAACTGTGTAATGCTCTCTCACCCATGAAGCGGTTTCCTTTTGTGTGTTCATAAATGCAAAACCTCTCAATTGGAGATTTCACTATTGTTATTACGAAAGAGATGAACATTTCCTGTCAGGCACTCCATTGCCTCTGCAGGCCTCTGCTGATTGTCAAACATTTACCAGATATGTCTCTGTATCTTCACATTCACGGTGGCTTCACTGCAAGCATTTCATGGCGGATTTTTATGCATTTAGGTATGAAAGAGGGTAGTTCAGGGCTATACCAGTAGCACTACTCCAGATGTCTTCTTTGGAAAGGAATTGATGGTCGGCCGCACCAAAGGGATGCTGCACTCTAATCCAACAGTGCAGCTTTTGTATATTTTAGGTGAGAAAAGGAAGAAGGTAGAGTAGTGTTTGGCCAACTGTGCGCTAAACTGAACTAAATGAAGTAGTTATTATGATTCAGTTGCTTAAGAGAAGTAAATATTATATTGTTTCTTTCATATTTAGTTGCATCAATATCTGTTAGTAGCCAAATCGTGCATTGCAACTGTTATATGAATCATGTTTCAATGCCAAATGCTGGGAGCCCTAATCTTGCATGAATGAAGAGCAAAAATGAGAAGATGAACAACATTCATTCAAAATACGAAATCTGTAGTCGGATGAATCATCCATGTCAGTCATTCATTGTATTGGCGGGTAACAATTGAGTGCGGCTACAATTGAAGATTGAGGAGGCTCAACAACTTATTGACAAAGAAGAATCATGATTTGGAGACTTTGCGAGCGCAAAATGAGAACTTCGTACACGAAACCCTACTTCTGAGTTAGGAATCGATGACGGCAGCAATGATAACAAAGAAGAAACGGGCCAACGACTTGGAGCAAAAGTTACAGAAGACTCTAACCAAGGGTAAGCAATAGGCTGAACCTTCTGAGCTGTTATTGCATGCACACTAGAAGCTACTTGTAGCACATCAACAGCTTCAACAACGCTTTGAGGAAGCTGTTGAACGATTGGAAGATCTCCGCGAGGTTGTGTGGCACACAACAACTTGGATGGTCTGCTAGCCCAGTCTTTCCGCTCCGTATACAACCTATAGAAGAATCTGATGTGTGCTATCTTGGAGATTACCAAGGGCAAAACAATGCACCACGGCGAGATTGCAATCATTTGGAGTTGAACTAGTCACTTCTCCACCATGCAGCAGTAAGATTCATGGCTTTGTGCATGGCCTTATGGTCTTTGGAGGCTGCAAGTATAGGTAAGTATATGATCTTCATTGGTAAGTATAAGTTCAAAGCAGGAGGCTTTTAGGACCATAAAAATGCCTTTGGATGAGATAATTCTACCACCCAAAAGCAATGCGAGCTACTACACCTTCCAAATATCATAAATAAAAAGTTGTGAAAGATGAACATCTCACACGATACCGCTCTAGTACTTGAATTTTTAGGCAAACAATGCCTTCATGACAGAAGCATCCAACACCATGATTGTGACAAGCCTCAACATGTTCTACATATGTGATTGGTTTTGTGAAGTAATGGCTAATTCGAGAATAGATACATGTAAAGAATGTTCTAAAAAGGATGCTTCTATTGTCACCATTCTTTGTCCAAACTTTAGAGCGTATAAAAGTTCTCATTCCAACTAAGTTCCGTTGAAGTGACAAAGGTCATGCTTTTGCAATGCAAGAGTGGCAAGAGTACCTATCTATATCAAGTAGTGCTTATAACAATCATGGCACATATTTGATGTTACATGTCTGTACGGTTTTTTTCATTTCAAATAGTCAACCACATTTTGACTCGCATTAGAACTTCCGACAATATAGAGCTCAATTTGAGTACAGTATGCATTGGAGTGGATTGGCTCGGAAATGAGATGTTAAGTCTTGTGAATACAGTGCAAATTTTATTTATATTGGTTTAAACTTTTTGTTTGGTGGAGTGCAAATATCATTTGATATAAATCAATTTGTAATAAAGATAATCCATTCATGGTTTATCTGACATAAGCCCTACTTTGAAATGAGAAACCGTTACGTTGTATGTGCAGTTCAAGACCGGCATGAGAGAGACGGCTTAACTACTGAATGATTTGACTTCAAGGTGAATTGATCAATATTTTCGATGCACTTGTCTCTAGTACTTATTATCTGTCTCTTATTTCTTATATAAAATAGTGTAGTTGTCAGCATCAAAGTGTTAGCCTAGCATTAGTGGTTTTACTCAGAATTCTTAATTTGATTATGGTGTCATGGTTTCTCCATGTAGGAGCCTTGTAGTGGTTGACGAGCTAGGGAGAGCAACTTCCACTAATGATGGCTTTGCAATGGCTTGGAGTTGTTGTGAATATATATTGTCCTTCAAAACGTAAGCTACTAAGCTGCTACCTTGAGCTGAAGTACTAGAATTTCTCATGACGAGATCTTTTCATATTGGTGTTGTGTCTTACATGGAGCATGCTAACTTTTCCAAGCCTTACTTGATAGTTAATCAACATCTATGTCCTTCTTGCTACACACATGCAACAATTGACAGAGCTTCCATGTGATTATCCAAACGTACGTATTTACTACTTCAACGTGAGCATCTTAACTAACAGACTAGATTCAAGGTAAGATCATTGATCACGTTGTCAGGTAATTGATAAATAATCCAGCAAGAAAAAATTTGTTTTAATTATTAAAAAAATTCACGTCGCTCAGAAACTCCTTTTCCATGCTTGCTATGTAGACCCTCTTTCTTTTCTTTTCTTCTTCTTCTCTAAGAGTTGCATAAATGCAAATCATGATCCCATTTTGGCAAAGTGTGTGTTTAAGCCCTAAAGGACAGAGCCTCATTCCTCTTCCAAAACCACCCCAAAATTGCCACTTTGAGATGAGATATTCTTAGACTTATTTCAACACTTATTTACTATTTCCAACTGTATGATCTTCAAGCAAACTACATGAGAAAGTCACCTAAATTTGAAAGTGCGGATTGAAAGATATATGCATTCAAAGAGTGCAAAAACAAAAAATATCTATTGTGCCCCAATAGGATTTGTGTACTTTGACTAAAGATATTGGCATATTCTTCTTCTACACATTGCATAAACTCAATGGATCTATGTTCTACCTTGTGCTAGGCCTTTGCACGCAAAATATCACACATAATAGAGTTGATCCCAATAAGAAAAATAAACCTGCAACGACTATCAAAAGTGTATCAAAAGTGTATCAAAAGTGGCCCTTCACTTAGGAACCATTTTATGTTTTATTTAAAGAAATAATTGTTGGATCTAAATCTAGATGGTGAGAAAAATCATTATGACTTCTTCTAAAAATAAAAGAATTTATTTTTCAAAAAAAATAAAATCCTTAATTTCTATGCATTATTAAATGAAAACAATGAAGATTGCTAAGAACTTTCCTTTACTACTACCCGCCTCAAAAAAGTGCAATTGTCAACTCTATAGTGCCACTATTCATTTGCATAGTACCTTGTCCAATTGCCAAAAGAGTCAAGTTTTTTATGTTTGAAGCACTATAACCTCTTTCCTATCATACTACTAAAATCATAACCTATGCAGTAAACCACACAACGATCAATTGCGCAGTCAACTATGTAGTGAACTACAAAAATGCTACAATCAACCATGCAGTCAACCGGGTAGTCAACAGCGCAGTCAATGAAAAACAGTTCGTGGATGAGAAAACAGTCCGTTGATTAGCACTTAAGCATAGTCATCCCTGGACTATTTTTTCATCCATAGACTTTTTTTCATCTACGGACTGTTTTTCCATCATTAACTATCACTTAATCTTTGTCACCCGCTCCTTTTCTACTCATCCAATTTTCTATAAACTTTTCAAATGAGTAATTTTTTTAATATTTTTTAATATAGTAAATTCATTAAAATGGTTGCTCTAATGCGTTGCAAAGCAAGCGCCAACCGCTAGTAAGTCTAAAAAAAAAAGAAAAATTTTCCCTGAAAGATAACCCGTTTTTCTATATAGACTAAAGATTTCAAGAATTTATCTTAAAAGTAGATTTTTAGGAACCTGTCCAAAATTGATTTGTTCTCTAAGAGGACCATTTGTCTTTTAGGGATTAATGTGTTCTCAACTCTGAACCTCAAATTTACATCTAATTTCTCATGGATTTCAAGTAAACTATGGTTCAAGTGCCTTTAGCAACCAAAAAATGGTTGTCTAGACACTAAAGGATTAAATGGCTCTAGGGTGGACTTTGCAACTAAAGGTATCATGTTGTAAGTTTTCCCTTAGCTGTGTTATTCCGATGTGTTATTTTAAGAGTAATATGTAGCTATAAACAAAGTATTTGTGAAAACATCACATTTGCATGTGACATTGTTTGTGCAACAATTGATAGTTTTGCATAATAATAGGTATTTTTGAAGCAATTAGATGTTTTTGTTGGTATCACCAACTTTAATATAGATGTTGCTATAATCACAATTTCAATTGTTGCAAATTATATTGGCCTTATTTTTATTTAAGGCCAACATAATTTGCAACATCAGACACCTAAAGTAGATAGCTGACAGTTGGCAAAGGTATGTAGCCAATTCAAGATAAGCAACAGATTGTTGCGAAGCAAGCCTCTTTGCACTATCACAGCTGAGCATTCAAACTACACTGATTAGTCTAATTAGTGTGGTCCATACAAATTCTAATTTCTACACTATTTGAACATCCACTAATTTTGAACGCTCGCACCTAAAGGTGATGTCAAGAGTCCATTTGTTTCCGCCAATGAGATTGCTAGAATGGTCAAAGTCCGGACTATGGGCCTTCACACTTGTGTCCAAAGACCAAAGGCCGACATCCTCCGTTGTGCCTACATGACAGCACATTTGTGAAGTTTTGGCGCCAAAACTTGGCTCCTCAAGTGCAAACTTATGTCACCGTTTTTAGCCAACTCAATTTTCCTTCAAGAGACTGTCAACTTTCTTCAACTTATATCATTTAATGTATGTTCTTAGCCCCAAAGTTTGGCCTCTCACCGTTGTTTGGGCTGAATTTTTTAAGAACAGTCACTCAACTCAACCCAAGTGTAAAGTGGCCCTTGGTGTGGTTTGACTTGTAAAAGAATCCATGCTAAAAATCAAATTCACCATTGGTGGTCAAGTGGATCATTCCTAATTAGTAATTAGAATTTGTGTCAGACTTGGTGCAATAACGTTGACTAAACTATAAAGGGTTGCCAACCTTCATAGCCCCATAACTTTCTCAAAGTTATCCAAATTTGGCATATGAATGTTTTTGGCATCTACAGAAGTGTAACTATCATATTGTGCCACACTGTCAATGGAATGCTTGAACTCGTTTTGTTAAACATCACCAATTACATACCAGTATTGTAGAAACAAAATACTCAACCATGCATCTCATCCAAAGGTGACAATTGGAAAAAATTTCCATCCTTGATTATGTAGCAGTTCACCAAGCCAATCAGGCTAGATAGGAGGTCATTGCTGTGAAGGCTATGAGGAGTTAAATAAGGAAAATCAACCCATTGTCGCACCCCCACCTATTCCTAATCTTTAGACTATCTTTGGAATGATTTTGCACTTGACTAAAAACCGTTATCTTGAACAGGTATTGCCAACCAATCAATTCTTCTATTTTTTTCTTTATTTATTGTACTTTAAGAATCGTAGTGGGTCAATGGAAGTATGGTTTTGAGTGGATCCACATTTGGTTCAAGGCCAACCTATTTAACAAATATGGGTTGGAGTAGCTTTTGACTTTGAAAGTTGTATTATTTTAATTAACGGGAATATTAATACAAAATAAATTGCATCTTTTATAATCCTATCATAGTAAAATATCACTATATTCACAGTACTCCCACAAATATGCAAACATGCTTAACCCTTAAACGCCAGAGCCTATGGCCGTGGAATTATCCTAATTTCTATTCAACAATGTTATCTAATTTTTCATATAATATAAGTGGAAAAGTGAATTCACATGTTCTGATTGATCTCACAAAAGTTACAAATTGTTTTGTGAACATTTGAAATTATTGAGATTTTCTGAAGAGTTAGTGAAGAAAATTCATATTAAATACAAATTGTGCTCAAAACTTCTGAAAATTTCACCATAGATGCACACCACAGAACCAAAACTTGTGGTGTGAATGAAACTTCTATGTTCAATTGAAAAAAAAAATTGGTTATAGGTCCAATTTTCAAATTGTATAACTTATTAAATTTTACATATTTACCAAATTCTCAATATGGAATGGAAACTAGACTTCATAGACTTTAGTTTCTCAGTTTAACTTAAATTCAAAAAAGGTCATCTTAATGACTCTAATTCAGATTTAGAGTTGGAGCTAGCACTTTCTTAAATTCACTACAATCAAGGTTCTCCAAAAAAAATTTGGATGAAAAACGACCATTTATTTTGCTAATCATCCACAAATGTCATCCAAGAAGCCATAAATTGGCTGCTCCGTTGTTTAAGGGTTAAAAGAATGACAATACCATAGCTGCCTTCACCATCCAAAATTGTGGTCATTGGCAATCTTTGCATCAGCTTTGGGCTCGGAAGATTAGGACGGTTTTCATCTCCTCCCAGGAACATGTGTATGCCAACAACAAGTCAAGTAATGCTGCCACCTGTACAGGCCAAGATTGAAAGTCAAATTACACATCAACTCCTAAGAGCTTATTAAATCCTAGGGGGACGTTTTTGATTTTGGGCAAGTATTCTAAATTTGGAAAAAATCATTTTCCTTTGAGGTTTTTATACTTGATTTTCCTTGATAAGAGCTTTAAGGAGGTATTGTTATATCTTTTTTTTGAATTCACAATTTGAAAGTTGGAAATATGTTTTTTTCAATATGCTACACCCCTCCTCTACCTTTAAAAATTGGTGTGCAAGATACTAACATCATGCTAAACACAATGGTAATGGATTTACACCTTGTGTAGTGCAAACATTTGACAACAAGTGAAGTCAAAGTCTACTAATCCACAAAATGCAAGAAAAAAAAATCAGCCGATGCTTGACTTTAAGCATTATAATCTCTCAATCCGCACGGTCAATGTTTATGAAAATTTGAATATATGTTACTTTTTAACGATTAATTGAGATCTTACAATCAAAAATGAAAATAAAAGTTTTTGTCTCTTCTTTTATACATTGCACTAGAATCTAGCAATTTTGAAGTGCTTTGAAGTGCTTTGAAGTTAATTTCTAAAGAATGAATTGTCCTCCAAGGCCACAAATCAATTTTGGGCAAGTTCCTAAAAATCCATTTTTAGATATAGTTTCTTAAAACTTTTAGTGAGAATAGATAAACAAGTTATTTTTTCAGGGATTTTCTTTTTCCTTTTTGGGACTTACAGGGAAGAGGTTGTGGTGCTTCAAACATAGAAAACTTGACTCATTTGGCAATTGGACAAGGTACTATGCAAATGAATAGTGGCTCTGTAGAGTTGACAATTGCATTTTTTTGAGGCGGGTAGTATTGAAGGAAAGTTCTTAGCAGTCCTCGTTGTTTTCACTCAATAATGCATAGGAATGAAGGTTTTTACTTTTTTTGAAAAATAATTTTTTTTTATTGTTAGAATATGTCAAATTCTTCAATTCACCGTTTGGATTTTAGATCCAACAATTATTTTTTTATTTAAAAAATAAAATCATTTATCTAAGTAAAGGGCCAATTTCAATACTTCTAGGCATTGCAGGTCCATTTTTATTATCGAGATCAACTCCATTACTTGTGATTTTTTGCTTGCAAAGACCTTACTCAAGGTAGAACATAGATCCATTGAGTTTATGCAATATGTAGAGGAAAAAAATGCCCTTACTTCAGTCAAATTATGTTAATGTTGTCTAAGCACAATAGAAAAAACAATTTTGCACTCTTTAAATGCATGTCTTTTCAATCTGCACGGTCAAATTTTACAAAAAAATTTATGTGACTTTCTCATGTAGATTTCTTGAAGACCCTATGGCTTAAAATAGTAAATAAGTGTTGAAATAAGTCAAATAATATCTCATCTCAAAGTGGCAGTTTTGGGGTGGTTTGGTGAAGAATGAGGCTTGTTCTCTAGGAATTAACTACTTGTTGCTTATTCATGTGTTTGTTTGTGTGGGGAGTTTTTTAATCCCTAACAACCTAGGGCATTGTCTCCCACAAAACACTCCAAAACTGCCACTATCAATAAGTGGCAAAAAAAATATAGTTTTTAGGTCTAATTTAGGTCTAATTTTAGGTCTAGCCTAGAAATGTGTGACAATCTGTGAAATGTTTGACCTAAGTTATTTTGCTATTTTCCACAATATGAAAGGAAATTACATTAATTTCTAGTATTGAAAATCTCACAATCAATAGAGTGTCCTAACAAAAAAATTTGGAGGTGCTTGCTCTCCCATTTGAAATTCAAAACTTTATAACTTTTTTATTAAATGTTAGATTTAGAAGAAAAAAAAGTCTCCCACTGAGGTTTTAGTGATGCCCTTTTACAATATAAATTTGAAAGAGGAATATTCATAATTGCCACCATAGGAACCTGACCAAACTTTCAAAAAGCCCATTTTTGACACTTGATCCTTTAGGGGTTAAAAACACAAGACAAGCAAACAATAATGAAGAACTTGGGCCCTAACTGTAGCTTTATGGAGCCAAGGATTGAGAATGCTTTCCTTTATCTTACTGATGGAAGAATGATAGAAGAGTCAATGATGAGTGCTAGAATTCTACCAATGGAGGCAAAGCCCCTTGTAAACCGGCTCCACAGCTGTTGATGTCACTTTCTGAAGCTTTTAGATTGTCATTTCAGATTTCTTGATATAGCTGTATTGCTCATTGATCTAGATAGGATTGCAAAGAGGTGTGAATGGAAAATACAAGTGAAGACTCAGGAAATGAAAGGGATGGTAAGAATGAAAATTCCTGTTTTGGGATTAACTACAGCAAGGTACTTTTGTCAATAGTATTTACAACCTTTTTGAAAAGCACCATCTAATTTTTGGCCATTTAGTATTTGGTCATTTGATCTTTGGCCATTTGATTTCATGGCCAATTGGACTTTGCACATGTACTATTGGAACTTGTGCATGGCCATTGATATTCGTCATTGGCATTTGTGCATGCCATGGCAATGATTAATGTTATGTCAACAATTCTAATCCATAGTAGTTCTTTGCAAGCCTCAAGATGAGTAGGGTGGTTCAAAGTTCAAGGTTTTGTGATCATAGCTATTCAACTTCAGATAAACCTACAATTAGAATATTGTGATATCAGTTATACTAACTTGGGATTTTCTACAGCTGCGCACTTTATTCTATATAGTGTATATTATCAAGTAATGTGAATTGCCTACTGAATATTCCACCATCAGAAAGTTGATTGGCTGAAACTTTCACACTAACATGAATAAGTTCAAAAAACTATAGATTGCTCATTTTATTGTGGCCAATACTATATAGACGTATGTAGTACCAATTTGGCCCCACAATCCAAGATTCCAAAGATCCTTTTGTTGAAATGGGCAGGGCCCAATAAACTCAAAGAGGATAAGACTTGCAAAACTCCTTGCATGGGATGTAAAAATAAAGGGAATGCCAAAATTCCACTGTCTAGTAGAATTTGATTCTGTCTCAATGTGCTAGAATCTTACGGACAACCCTTTGCTACTATTTTTAGTTGAAATCTTGCCACAATTGTCTTAACAGTTTATAGTCCAAGGAAGTTTTGAAGTCATTATTTACTTATTGTCACTCTAAGGAATTAAACTTGTGATTACATGGTTTATTAAAAATGGTATCAAACTATATGAAATTGGAAAAGGCTCATATATATGCATACTAACAAAGACATTTTAAATTTAATGGTGGATCTTCAAGATCTTAACAAGTATTTGAAGATATACAAGTAATATTTTTGTGAAAAGCATCAAGATCCCCTCCACTTATACAATGTATCAAAGATAAAATCTTGTTCTAACACAAAATCACAGGTGGACGTGATGCTGGACTTCTCTAGACTTCAATTGATACCTGGTATGGATGAAATTCATCATTCTTCAAAATTCTATAGAGCCTTGAAGTTCAAATATAGCGTTTATTTAATGGATGCATGGATTTTTATACATTTATTTTGTATTCTTCTTTTGTTTTTGCAACAAATTGAACATTTGAATCATAGGAAATAGTTACATATGAATCATGTACAAGAAAAAAAGGAAAAGTGTAACCTCAATAAATTGGAAGAAATACCTATAGGCATATTTTCTTAAATCCTGCCAAACATTGCTCTATTCACACTATTCTACTATATGATACTAGATTTTTTGTTGTATAACTGTGTTGTCAGAAGCGTTAGAAGTATGCTTTTGTGAAATTTCAGTTTTAGAGAGATGTAGGACCTTAACCACCCAAATTTGTCCAAATCACATCCAAGGCTGATTCATTATGATATTTGCTTTATTCCAAATGTTCAACATTCAAGGTCCCATTTGGTTCCTTGGCTGCGAAGAGTTAATTTCTGCTTTGAATTCTTTGTGCTAGATCAGTAATTAGACCTTGTACGGATTTCGCCCGTCTATCAAAACTCACAGCATCCGTACTCGTGCACTGGAACGTTTTCCACATCAGGAAGTTAGATGAAAAATTTTGTGGTCCCTCCAGAAACAATAGTCAACATGGTCAATTGATGGTGGTGAAAGGGCACGCTAAAACTATAAATGGATAAGATTTTGTAGAAGATATGGTTCCTTTGTCTCACACTACTTATGCAAGGCCTTTTAATTGGTTGACATTAATTTAGTGTGCCTCTTGATTGGTTGGAATTTAAATTTAGCACGTCAAAGTGCAATAAGTTTGGAGTGTAAAGCGTGCGGTACTCTAATTTGAAGGGCCCTTGCAAATTAAGTGCAACAAAATTCCATTCCCAATGCGTGGATGCGGATGCTCTCAAAGCATTATAGTCTTAACTTTGAGTCTACTACTCTCAAAACCGATGCACATGGGGGCTGACAGGTGCTGTTCGACATTGGATAGCCTTCGTTTGCTTGTTAGCACGACAATTGGGAACATGCCTACGATTTGTGAGCCCTGCCTTAACCCTTGTTCGAGCAAAATCTTTTGTGACTTTGCTGCTTAATAACAGGTGCTATTGTGACACACAAGAAGTTTGGTGATTGGGACTAGACTAACAATTGTAAGCTTACAAGAAAACCTCATATGCGCCCGCCTTCAGTTGGCTACGGTTTTCTTGTCTTCCTTGCGCTAGGCTTCTTTTTTCCATGTGCTAGTGTTTAGTGTTTGATTTTGCTCCTTCCATGTCTAATGCTTTGTTTTGTTGGGTGGCTCTATTGATGGGCGTCATTGACAAGAATGATCCTGTAGGAGGTAGAGATCATTTCTCACAAAGGACAGTTCCATCGCTTGACCTCAGCTTGAGTGCTCTCTTTTGTTCTCTTACCACCCTTGCCTTCCGCCTACCGATAAGTTACTCTATCTCTGTTGAGCTCTTCAGGCATCCACAAGTATCTTATTGTTGTCTAGTTCTTTTCCTATTGCAATTCCAATACTAGTTTGCTTTTCCCGGTGTCTTTGATTTTTTGGTCGGTGATAGCCGCCTGCTCCATATTTCATGTTTCTGCGCTGAATTTCGAGTTTCTCTATGATGAATTTCAGGGTGATTATTTATGTTGGTGAAGTATTAGTTGTGCGGCATTGATGTTGTTTGTCTACTCATCTTGTTAATCCAAGTCCTTGTTAGTTCTTGTCTTTAAGATCTTTTCTAGTTCTAGATTTCTTGTTGGTTATTTTCGTGTCTTTGACAGTTTGTCGAGATTGCTTTATCACTGATATAAGAGCTAGTCCCTTTTTGTAAGAGAGTGGATTATCCCTCTTCTTGAAGGTGTGCTAGTGTTTTAGAGGTTGCGGATTACCCTCCTCTAAACTGGTATCTCTCCCAGTACAATATTGGAGTCTTATTCTTTATGGAGAGAGTGGATTACCCCTCTTCTTAAAGACTTAAGGCGTTTTAGAGGTTGCGGAGTACCCTCCTCTAAACCAATATTGCCCTCTTGTCATATCCTTTCTTCCTTCTCTTTGAATGGTCGGTGGTCAAGACATTAGTATGGCTGAAAGTTTGGAATCCAAATCGGACGCCATTATGAACGCTCTTGCCATGTTATCACACAAGACTTTAAAGATTGAAGGAGTCATGGCAGGACTTCATAACGGTGGGACCTCTGAGATAACACAACCTAGAGTCCACTAGTCTCAAAGTTCTGCACCGGAAGAAGTAGCTCTACCTTTGGTTCGACAAGACTCGGTGGTACAACAACAAAAAGAGCCTCGAGTTAGCCTTCCGGACAAGTTTGATGGTACACGCTTTAAGTTTCGAGGATTTGTCAACCAAATCAGGTTGATAACAGTTTTATAGCCCGAGCGCTATCCAATAGAGGAGTCACGTGTTGGACTAGTGGGGACGCTACTTACGGGACAAGCTTTGTCATGGTTTGCTCCCTTGTTCGAGAAGCGATCACCAATCTTGAACAACTTCGAGACGTTTTTAGAGGCATTTGCGGAAGCATTTGGCGAACACAACAAGGCTCGTTGGGCTACAACAAAGATTCGATCACTACGACAAGGGGCCCGCTCTGCATCAGTCTATCCATCAGACTTCTGGCAATTAGCATGCAACATCAACTGGGATGAAGAAGCGTTGATGAGCCAGTTCTATTGGGGTTTGAGGGACGATGTGAAGGATTTGCTATTATTGCTCTCTGATCCACAAACGCTCAACGAAGCCATCAGCCAAGCGGTGAAATGCGATAACCGCCTATTCTAACGTCGCCAAGACCAACGCTCGAGACAACATACGGTTTGCCACGCCCCAACTATGACGGCTAGCAGCGGGAATTATCATTTGGAGATAGAAGACATGCAAATTGATGCGGTACGTGTCAAGACCCTTACTCCAGAAGAGTAGAAACGACGTATGGAGAAAGGACTATGCCTGTATTGTGGTGAAGAAGGCTACAAGGTTGGAAGCTGCCCCAAGAAATAGAACTGGCACACTTTCAAGACTAGGAGCATTGTAATTCAGGAAAACGGCAATGCCCAGCCACAGTAGGAACCGTGCGGCTGGACAATCCAATATCCCAACAACAATCAGGTCAGGATTGTCCAGATGTCCGGACGTCTAGAGTCCGCGGACGCTGGCCCCGGGATGTCCTGTAACATTTCCATTTTGGCGACCAACCGGTCGGCCGCCTCGGCCGTTTGCCATATTGGACGGCCTATAATGGTCGGACGGGACCGCGTCTGCCACATCCGACGGTTACGCGAATCAGGCGAAATGAGGCGGACGACCTGCCGTCTGCTCTATCGGATGGCAGATCTGTGGGATCTAGCGTCCGCCAGTCAGACGGTGAGGATTGGGAGGACGGGTCCGCGTCCGCCTCATCCGACTGTTTTGGAAGTCGGTCGAAATGAGATCGACAACCCGACGTCCGCCAGATCGGACGGACAACCGGTGTGATCTGCCGTCCGCCAAATCGGACGGTTGGGTATTTGGCGGACGATCAACCGTTTAGGGGTTTAGAAAAGAAAAAAGTGCGACAAAAAACATATTGTCAACCACTTCCAAGCCACATGAATGAGAAGGGGAGAATATAAAAAACCTAGGAAAGTAAAAAACCAGGAAACAAAACACAATGGGATGACCCAAAAATCGTAAAATATTTCAAGGGCAAATCAAATAATCAATTGGAAGGGGATAAAGAGATTAGATGAAACAAATGGGAAGGAGAAATAAAATGAGATGTAAGAGAAACTATAAACTAGTTTAGGCCCACGTGCATAGAAATTGAAAACCATGTGCATCTTATGCACCCATCATTCATTAACATTTACCAACAAATGCTGCACTTTTCATCCACGCAATACATGTATTTAGTCTCTAAGTGTCATGCAAACTCAAAATCATTGACAATTTCAAAACACACCAAAATTCAAAATGTGTATTCAATTTTACGTATATTTCCATACATTCATTACATTGGTGGCACATACATACTAGTGATACTACGTACTTTGTACACCTAAATCATCTCTTCTACTTGTACCTAATTCTCCTATAGGCCTTTATAGTTAATATAGTAAGTTAAACTACTAATATGAATGTCGAAAATGCTGATCTGGCATAGGCCAATTGAAAGTAGTCTCAAATCAATTGATGACATGGGCCAAACCACCTCAATAATCACTGGGTTTTTTGGTAAGCCGCTCCAAGTATTGGTGGAAAAAAAACCCCAACTGTTTGTGCGATATCTTCATCATTGTTGGTGTTTCGCGTTGCAACTTGTGGTAGTCCACTGACATGCATAGTCCGTTGATTTTTTGCGCTAACTTGCCAACTGCAAATTCCTCCGATGCACGTGAGTAATATGGAATGAATCCAACATTTGCATCTTTCTTGTGCATGTACGCAACATCTGGGTCCACCCACCACCTTTGCCTCATAGCAGCTTGCATGTCACTTTCCGATGTGAATGTATACAAGGACTTCATTGGTTCTTTAATCAAGGTAGTCATGCCCCAATCACAAACTCCTATGTATACTTTTGACTCGTCGTCGGGAAAGTGAAACATGATGTTGTCTGGAGAAAGATCATTGTGCAAGTGTCCACCAAGATGCACTGCATTCATAATGTGCACTAATGCCCATGCCAGCTCAGTGCGCTTCTTCCTCCATTGACCCAAACGGAAAGCATCAATGACCTCTTCAGCTTCATTTGGTTGGTCATACGCCAACCGAATACCTATATTGTCTGGATACTTTTTATCCAAGTTCAACATATGACGCAATGTCCCACCATTCCACCAATACGCGTATCCTTTGTATTCAGTAGCATGGACTGCAGTGAAACATATAACTCCAACATGTGGAAGTCTCACTGCCATTGTCTCGTTTTGGTGCTCCATCTTTGCAAGCACTAGTCGTTTTTTGTGTTGGTGAGATTTCTTTGCTACTAAATCTCATGATGAAGGTATCTCTAAACATCCTTCAATTCAAACCCTCTTGATTGTTGTGTACGCGCCTTGCTTGATTTTGCCATCTTGAGGAATCACTTGTGCCGTTTCCGGAACAGGTATTAGATGACATGTGCCCTTCAGCAACATTGGGTTTATATCAGCTTGACTCCACCAGCCCACGGCCTCTTGCCTATTCCGTCTCGACGCAAATGGAGTACAGCGGCTAACAAACAAGTCCACTTTCAAAATGGTTTGCTCAAAGGTGGCATCATTTGCACGGTAATCCTTTCCATATTTTTCTAAAAGCACCTCCGCATTCCATAATGCATCATGCACCCTATTGTCCAAGAATTTGTTGAAACCCCTCTTCTCCGTCTCGTCATGCCATTCTGGAACGTGGAGGGCATCCAACATACCGAGAGACCATGCAAACGGACCAACGCCATGGCGGACACAGCGGATGACGGTGGACACCCCAACGGACTGTGCAAACGGACCGACCCATGGTGGACCGTCCAAACCCTAAACCCTAAACCCTAAACCCCCTAATCCTAAACCCTAACCACCCTCAACTCTGAGCTGTAATAGTTGTAATTAATAAGAAGTTCTTATTTGGAACTTTATTTCACGTTTTTGGAATGTAGTGCAAAAAGAAACTTCTAGTATGAACTATGGCAACAACCAAATCTTCTTTACATCTTATCATATGTATTTTAAATTTTGCAATGGACAATTGCAATTGCGTCAACTAACATCAAGCATTCAAACTTTGTACATGCAACAATCAAAATGTATTATAACTAAAGGAGGTGTTGGATAACATAAAACATTCATTACAACTTTAGAGAACTCCATCCAAGATACTTTTATTTTTCAATTTCAATCGGATTTCTATTCCACGTTACAGGCTAACAAGCACGCTTGGTAAGAAATCTTATTTATTGGTGTAATTAATCCGGTACAAATATACCATACGATTTTTCAATTCCACCATAAAATGGTTCTCTAATTTTGACAAAATACTCCTACTGACCTATTCACCTACTCTAATGCAAAACACAATTGTATACTTAATATCTATTTTAATCCATTTCTATTGTTGGTGTCAGTCTTGAAAGTAAAGTGTCAAATATTCACTACATGTAGCTATAGTGTCTAAAGTGTTGAATGGTTAAAACAAATTCTTTTTGTATCCTCTATTTGAAGGTTTAGAGATTATATTAATTGTAGAATTAATTAATTTTTCTTCTTCATTTTTAGTCATACTCATTTATAATTTTATATCAACTTTTATTTAAAATCAAGACATTTTCTAGTAAGTTATATTACACACACTGATGTAGTGATGTTATGGGAATTAAATCAATAAATGTAGGCTAAAGTACATCCAAACCATGTATAAATTTTTCTTCTAACAAATAAATGCAGAGTAGAGTTTCATGAACGTGATGTACCGATGTTCTATTTTTTGTTGAGTGATCTCCACAAGTCCGCAAGGAATTTTTTCACCTACATCTCAAGTGCATTGTTGGCCTCCAAAAATTTGAGCTTTTAAGTCAACAATGCTCTTATTGCAAAAATATGAAATATGGAGTTTTGGAGTTACAAAATGTACTCCAAAGGTGTGCCAAAGTAATCATCTTGTATAATTAAAACTTAAAGTTCAAACATGTTATTGCATATGTAAACAAGGTTTTCAAAAAATCTACTACAGTACTACACGTTCTCATATTGAAGATTCAAGAAGTCCCACATCATAGGATTACACATGTGTGGCCAAATTTGAAGGTCCAAGTGTCAAACATACTTCACACACCACCTCAATGCTTGAAGTAACTTCTATAAAGTTCAAAGTTATTTCAAGATTTGTTATCCTCTATTCCCCTTATCCCCTACGCTTCTCCAAGGCCTTTTTATAGCTTCTAAGAATTTGTTGTACACTGAACAAAAAGCCAAGATTTTGATAAGTTCCAAAATTTTATTTATTTTGTTAACCGTACAAATTCAAACATCAAAAGTTAGAGATCCCTTAAGAAAAAACAAACAACAATATCATTTATGAATTGAAAAATTATACAGAGTAATGTTTGTGATCATGTTTGTTAAAATCACAGAGGTGAGTTGAAGTTTGCCAATCCTCTTTTCATATATCAAATGTGAAAAGGTGCTCCCTCAAAATACGAGGTTCAAGGGCCTAATGTGCACAATCCTGATCAATTTATATTTTCTCAAAATCTATTTTACGCTTTCCTTGAATGAATTTTGAATGCAATTCTTTCTTTGAGATGTACGTATTTGTCTATTTGAGGCCCATTATCAAGAGCCCTGAACACTACGGAAAGTCAACATTGCAAGGGACACGCTTGCATAAAATCTTCAATATAGAAATCATAATCACTCATTTTCATTTTCAAGATCAAATTTTTGGTGCTAGAAGTACACCGCAATGAGGAAGTGTCAAAAATACTCGCTATTAAAATTGGCCATTTGGTTAGGTTTGATTTAATTTTCAAGTTTTGCAAATAGTACATTCTAATGCCATGGGCATATTGAGGTCAAGTCTGCAAGTTTTCATGTACATTGACATAGAGTTTAGGATTTTAATTTTAATATTCTACATTTTAATGTGTGTTGGAATTGCCCTCTCATACATTAATGGAACATTGGATGCTTCAAGCATTTTACAACAATTAGTGGAAGCAAATCTTTGCATTATGTAATGCAATGTTCAAGGAATCCAATGTTCAAGGCGGTTCTAGGGTGCGGACAGTGTGCGGATGGAAAGCTGACAGTGGGCAAATATGTGAAAATGTACCACAGAGGGAAGTTGTGGCCTCGGGATTGCCATGCAGCCCACAATCACGATTATGCGTGTAGGCCATGGACTTGCAAGAGCAAACATTTTGTTCATCGATCAACAGAGGTATGGGGGCGACTGTTTGGCAAAAGGCCAATGTGTAAGGGGAGAATAAACTATAGCCTTGCGTCCATGGTGTATGTAGAACTCATATTGGCTCAGAAAGTGGATTGGAGTACGTTTCTAACCATGCCGGGATTTGCACCTTCACTTGAAGGAGGTCAGAAAGATATTCTGGATTTGTTTGATCTAACGGTAGAACCAAAAGAGCCAAGCAAATCCAAAAAAGTATTAAAAAATACTACAACATATAAAACGAAGGTCTTGGAGGGCACAAGTGGTGCAGTACAATTAGGCCCAAGTTCCACAACACCTCCTCAAGAAGTGCCAAATGTCTCCTTGGAAAATGTAGAAGGAGAAGTGTTTTCAACTCCTCCAACGGCTTTGATGTTCATACCGAATGTGACAAGTGCGATTGAGGAAAGCAATGCTCCAAATGAAGACAATCTTTTGAACAAAGTGGGGGCACCTTCCACGTCATGAAAAGAGGTCACATTGGAAAAAGTTGCAAGGGCTTATGCTACAATTGATAATCTTATAGACAATAAAGTCTTGGAGAACATGACGTATGATGCACCCGACTGTGATTTGGCAATAACGTCAAACCCAATATTAAGCCCCGAAATTGAAGAACATCTACCACGTACAAGTGAGGTGCCGGTCGATGACATGCTCATTAATTCCACCCTTGATGGCGGTGAGATGGAGAGAAGATATCCCCATTTGGCAACTTTGAGTAAGGCTGAACAACAATTTCTCAGTCAAATCCCCAATGCCAAAGAAATAGAGCGCATGTTGGAGTGTCATCAACGATGGGAAGTAGTAGGGGGAAAATTGAAAGAATTTGAACCCAATAGCCAAGGCAACGAAGCTGATAGCTCTAGTGCACCCAAATGTGGAACTAGGATGGCAAATTTTGTAAAAACAGCTTTCAATCTTGCATGTTCCGCACAACTTGTAGCGGAAATGACCCCGATGGTTAATCAAATGGCAGAGGAGTTTTCTCAAATGTCGCCTAGACTATTGAATGGTGCCTTGTCTTTCTTTAAATTCACCGAGTCTTTCAAGCCATTTCTCAATGAGAGGGTGGACCAATTGAAAACTTTGTTGGCGCTGGAGGAAGAGAACAACAGATTGAAGAATGTGGATGAAGAGAATTGTATGTTGAAGGATCAATTGAGGATGTCCACATCAAAGATAGATTTGTCAAAGAAGAGGGAAGAGCAACAAAGTGATATAATAGTACGCCAACAATTCGATGTGCAGAGTTTGGAGAAACGAATCAAGGAATTAGAGGGTGAAGTTGTTGAGTTGCTAGCTAAAGGGGCGCTAATGCCAAAGAAGCAGAAGAGCACCCAATCAGTGGATCCAAGTCAGGAGAGTGACAAACTCTCGCTTCCTTTTGAAAAGGCCAAAGTAGTGGAGGTTGTGGTGAAGTCCGATAGCTTGAATGTGGATGACGTTGAGGACAACCGCAAATGGGAAGTGGCAGTACGTCCTGTCATTCCTACTAATGCCCCAACATTCCAAGATGCTTCCATGCAAAAACAAGGCAACGAGATGATAGAGGTCGAAGAGTTGAAGCACACTTTGAAAGAGGCTATTGAATCAAACAAAAAGCTGCAATGTAAGCTTGATCGGTTGGAATGAATAGTGCAGCTCAAGAAGTCCTTGAAGTTTCCCAATTCGGAACCTCAATGGCTGACTTAGATACAAAAATTAGAAGACAAATCCTTTGTAATATTCCAAGCTACGAAAGGGTTGCTAAGGCTTGCAATGAAGTCGGAGGACAAATACACATACGTGGAGTCTTCTTATTGGCGTTTGCAAAACATCCAACGGGGTCAACTGAAATGACATGTTGGGGAGACATGGAAGCAATGTTTGAGCGCTTGAACCACACAAAGAGTGAAAAGTTCCCCCACAACAATTGGACCTTAGAAGTGGAGGAAGGCTGGGTCCCTTACAGCACACTTTCAGCACACATTCAAAAACATGAAAAGTTAGTA
This sequence comes from Pleurozium schreberi, assembly GCA_006891605.1. Lineage (NCBI taxonomy): Eukaryota > Viridiplantae > Streptophyta > Bryopsida > Hypnales > Hylocomiaceae > Pleurozium > Pleurozium schreberi. Next base: position 25,348 of record VACF01000539.1, on the reverse strand, counting down.
GTGCATGGTTGTGGTACTTCTCCAGCTATCTTGGAGGGTCATTGTAGCATTTGTCAACTTCATTTTGGCCCCAAAGGAGCTCTTACCATGGGCCAATGTCCTCACACTTTTCATGTGACGTGCCTAGTGAAAGCATGCCTTGTTCGTTCGGTTTGTCCAGAGTGTCGTAGTCCATTCAGCCCTAGGTTTTACGAAATGCTTGGGCTCTTGGAAGGTATGCCCCCCGGCCACGAATACAATGGATGGAACCTTCCACTAGACCAAGGGCCCTACCATTTCCAAAATTATCACCATTGGGGAAAACCTCTATTGTGGAATTCAGTTGCACAAACGCATGCACTGTACGAGGTTTCTGAGCAACCGTTGGATCCTTTCTTGTGGATGACCTTTGACAGAGAGGTGGAGTTGCGGGCCCGGAGTATCAAAGTTGATGAGGTTCGGGAATTGTTTTGTTGTAGCATGGGGGGACATTGGAGCATGCAACACCAAAAATTCTTTCGATTTCCCGAAAAGGAAGTGCAAAAAGGGCCAGATGGCAATTGGAGAGAGGTGGAGCGTACTCAAGAGTTCAATGAGCAATACGGATCATACAATCACACTTTGATTGGCAGGGCCCTCTTCTTGTCAAAGTTGGAGGAACCAGCAAGAATTCGTGCTGTTGTGAACATAGGTGGGCAATCAAGCACTGATCATGCCCTGTTGGACGTGGCCCAAGCATTTGWTAGGAGAATGCGGGACATCATACATCATTGGAGGGTGTTTCTAGTAGGAGGAGAGCAATCTACATTGTTATACAAGGAAGATGATGATGAAGCGGTCAAAGTGATGATCAATAAAGTGGATGGGGCCTTGAGAGCCTTGAAGGCCCATGAAGTTGATTAGTCTCCTCAACGAAGAAACAAACGGAAGCGAGAAGACAACGATGACTTCTCTCCAGACACAAAACGACAATTTCAAAGGGTTGACATGGAAGCTACATCCGGAGGGTTGAGTGCGGGAGGAAGTCCAAAGGTTGTTGAATAGTGAAAATATTCTACGAGACATGGATGGTGGTCATGTGAAAATGGTAGGGATGAATAAGACAACAATTGAAAATGATGGGGATCTCAAAATAGATGAATAGATTCTAATTTCCGAGTCTCCATCCAATGCCTTGGCGCAAGCGGAAGAAAATGAACWAACCAATGAAGAGGCAAGATGTGAGGTGAATGTGGAAATGAAAGCGGGCAACAAAAGTGTTGAGTCAATAAAGGTACGAGTGAACAATAGTAGCAAAGAGCCAAATATTGATAACAAGAACCTTGATGAAGGTAGGAGGAATGGTCACCTATGTTTCATGGGGTCCAAAAGACCAAATTTTGTTCACAATGACAAAGGCAAAAAGCACCTCTTGCAAAATATCCAATTACCACCTTGCAGCGCAGGTAGTGTACCTTCATGTGCACTATTTAGAAGTGATAGTACAACTTTGAATGGTTTCGGCAACTTGCGTCTTGGTAAACAACCTTTGAGCATGGCAAAAGAAAAAACCCCTTCCACTGATCAAACTTTTGTTGTAGTATCATGTAGCAATTCAGATAGGGATGAGACATTGGGTGCAATGTTAGCTAAACAGTCAACTCGTCAACTAAACCACTCTACAAAAATCCTAAACCGTAAGCCACAGTCTATGAATGCAAAAGAGGTGGTCATTCAAGGAGGTCCGGAGGCAAAAAAATTAGTGGTGAAAGAGCCTCTTAAAGCCAATAATAAAAGAGTAATGCAACCTTTTGCAATATCTTCAATGAAGAAACAAAATGTCGGTAGAACCCCCCTTGATGAAGGTGAGACTCTTTCAAAGAGGAAAATGAAAGATGTCCATRGCAATGAAGAAAGCTTTGGAAAAGCCATCTTAAGAGCAAAAAAAGGACGGATAAATGACAAACCTAGGAGATCTAGTGAAGGAAGGCAAGAAAAAGAACACAAAATTCCACAATCAGATGAAGGGGAAGACACATCAAGTGATGAAGATGTCGGATACTATTCAAGAGGTGATAGTAACGGGGCTGAGGTGAAAGGAGATAGTGATTATATACCTTAGGGTTTGAAGGCATGTAGGCTTAGGTGAAATAGGTATTTAGAAATTAAATGCTCATGATGTATAAACCATGTAATAGCAATTGAGCGTTGAAACCTTTTATTGTAGTATTGGCATGCTTATTCATGTTGAGAATACTAGTAGGATTGTATGTTTGTAAAACCAAGGAAGAATGGAATAAAATTTGATGGTGTTCTTCTTCGTTTGAATGAAGAGTCCTGTATTGCAATGTAACTATAAAAAACAACAATTTTGACTTAATGATCATTTTACTTTTCATCATTTTCACAACTTCACAATCATGAAAATCAAGAGACTAAGTGTAATATTTTCACCCTTTGCAATGTCAATTTCAATTTATGAAGTTTGTAAACCCTAAGTTCAAAACTTATTTTTTGAAGTGTAGCAGCACTATGTTGCATTGACCCATTGAGCCTATGCTTTGTGCCTTTGTCTGGCTGCTGTGTCTGTCCGACCTGTCCGACCCGTTCGACCATCTGACTGTCTGCTTTAAAACCACGTCCGACCATCCGAAGGACGGCGCCCGTCCTGGACACAGCGTCTGCTGCATACAGACGTCCGGACGTCCGGTTTTTGGACGTGATTTGGCCCTAGACGTTGGACTTTGGACAACCCTGAATCAGGTTCCTCTTTTTCTGTCCATCTTGCTCGTTGTTTTACAATCCCTTTGACTTTTGGTCCTCAGAAACTAAAAACCTTAGCTCTATTAGATTCAAGAGCGTCTACTTGTTTTTTAGACAAAAGATTTGCTAAATGCCACAAGATTCGTCTAGTACAAAAGTCCAAACCTATCTACGTAGAGGTAATAGATGGACGACCTGTATTGTCTAGTAGTGTCACCGATGAAACTAAACCTATAGAAGTAACGTTTGAGGACTACAGTAGTCATATTAGCTTCAATATTATTAGAACCCCGTCAAACCCTGTCGTCTTTGGTCTCTCCTGGTTAGAAAGGCATAACCCATCCATAGATTGGAGGTTGCGGAGGATGACCTTTCCCACAGAACATTCTAGGAGTAAACCTAAAAGACGCCCCTTGGTAGGAAATCCTTGTTTATTGGAGCAAGAGCGTTTGTAAGATTGTCTAAAGAAGGCACACCATTTGTCATCTATGCGGCTCCAACTAGCAAAGAGAAGAATTCGACAGCAAGTATATCGGAGCAATACAAGGATTTTGAAGGAGTGTTCCAAAAGAAGAATGCTGACGTGGTACCGGAGCACCTACCATACGATTGCGCCATAGACTTGGAGGAAGGAGCGCAGCCACCTTTTGGTCCAATATATAATCTATCGCACATGGAGTTAGCAGAATTGCGGAAGTACATCGACAAGAATCTAGCCAAGAATTTCATTTGTCACTCGAAGTTGCCAGCTGGAGCACCAATCCTATTTGTGAAGAAGAAGGATGACTCACTACAAATGTGCGTGGACTACCGAGGACTCAACAAGGTGACCAAGAAGAATTACTATCCTATACCTTTGATCTTTGGCCTCTTAGACCAACTTGGACGTGGAAAGATCTTTACAAAGATCGATTTAAGGGGAGCCTACAACCTCATGCAAATCAAAGAAGGAGATGAATGGAAGACAACTTCCCACACAAGGTATGGCCATTTTGAGTATAATGTCATGCCTTTTGGCCTTACCAATGCTTCGGCAGACTTTCAACATATGATGAATGATATCTTTCGGGAGTACCTCGACAACTTTTTTGTCATCTATCTAGATGATATCTTGATATTTTCCAAGAACAAAGAAGAGCATGAGAAACACGTATAGTTGGTTCTTGAGAAACTATGCAAACGAGGACTCTACGCGAAGTTGGAGAAGTGCTTATTTCACCAAACGGAGATGGAGTTTTTGGGATTCATTGCAACTATAGAAGGCTTGAAGATAGACCCCAAGAAGGTGGAAGCAATCGTGCCTTGGAAAGTTCCAAAGACGGTTAGAGATGTACAATGTTTTCTTGGTTTTGCTAACTTCTATCGGATCTTAATCAAGAATTATTCTCAAGTTGCGGCTCTGCTCACTCGGTTGACATGCAAGGACAAGCTTGAATGGGGACCTCAAGCGGAGAAAACATTTCAAGATCTCAAGACGACATTTACTACAACTCCAATCTTGGTACACCCCAACTTTGCAAAGGCCTTCTATTTAGAGACCAATGCTTCAGACTTTGCTTTGGGAGCCGTACTTTCATAGATGGGCATAGACGAGAAGTTCCATCCGATTGCATTCTATTCTTGGAAGTTCTCTGTTGCTGAAATCAACTACGAGATCCACAATAAGGAACTCCTTGCTATAGTGGATTCTTTCTAAGAGTGGCGTCCCTTTCTTGAAGGCGCTGCACATCTGGCAATCGTATACACGGATCACAAAAATCTGGAATATTTTATGTCGGCTGTCGCAACACGAATTTTTAGTTTTCTTTGCTTACCTAGAAATTGGAACGGAAACCAGTAGCTAAGGATCTGGATCCGATTAGGAGGCAGCAGGAAGTTAAAGATAAACTGTGATAATGCAGTAGTGGGTTAATAGAACCCAATGTGGTTAGATGCAACAATAGGTGGAACCGGAATTCTATCCGGTACGGACTATAGACCGGATTACTGAAGGACCGGATTGGGGAGGACCGGACCGGAAAAAGTCATGATGACTAATTTTGGTCCTGAGACTATATAAGGGCGGGTCTTCCCAATTTTAGTCCTTTTCCATCCTCGAAATCTGGAGCTGACTTTTGAGTGCTCTTTTGCACTTTTGCCAAGAGCCGTTTAGGAAGTTGTAGTATTTATATGCGTGGTTTGCAGGTGTTAAGTATCCGGTTGAGATCGGAGAGGAGAGACTGTGAGGAACGGGACATGCGGCTAGGAGAGATAGTGAGGTAGGAACGGAAAGGGTCTGGGCGGAACCGGTCCGTGTCCATGCCGCAGCTACGCAGGACAAGGCCAGGACCATTGAACTCTCCTCCGGTCGAGGTAAAACTCCGGAAAGTGATTCCGGTCATCCCTTCGACATGTCGATGCCGACTTCCTCAACCAGGTACGTGCTGCGACCATTGAAGATTCTGTAGCTCGTGAAATCAAACAACGTATCAATGATGACAAGTTCAAGGTGGATGGAGATCTTTTGTACTTTGAGGAGCGGTTGTATATCCCACAAGGACTGTAGTATTAGATTTATAGCTGGTTTAAACGATAGTTTCAATTTTGTTTTAATTTTGGTGAATTCTCTATAGTGTTGTAGGCTTTATAGATTAATACTCAATAGTTACCACCTATTATGGGTTTTGAAGGAACTTACCAATATATGAATGAGATTCAGTGGGATTTAGGGGATGGAATTTATTGAACTAGTGGCGGTTATGGTGGAGTTCAGGTGAAGTAGGCAAAGGAGGACGATTGTGATTGAGTTTGGAAGAGAGTCCAGAGCTCTTGCGGCAGTGGAGGCCGATAGGTTGTAGAGAGGGATCGATAGTTGTGGTTGTGGCAGGAGTTAAGATTTTTTAGTGTTGGTGTCTGAGTGGGAGTGCTGGATCAATAGTCAAATCATAGTGGAGCTGTGAGGGAACTTAAACTACTGTAAATCTTTCAATGTAATACAAATTGGAATTATTATTGATTGTATGTGCATGCTGTGTGATATTCTGTGTATCAATTGGAATGTGCAATTGTGGTGAGGAAGGCTTGAATTTATGGAGAAGTTCCTCAATGGAAAAAGAAGAACTGTAAATTTTGTAAATCATTGAATCATACTAAATTGGATTGCAAAGCTATGGAAGGCATTGGAAAAAGAAAGAGTAAAGATTGTGAAAAGAATACAATTGGTGCAAAGTCGAAGGAGGATATCAAGTCAAATCCATAAGAGATTGTACGAGATCTATTGGAGCGGTTGGTGAGGTTGATGGAGCAATAGGAGCAAAGCTTGAGAGGAAAAGATTGCAATAGATTTGATAAGTGCTTGGGCTCTAACTTAAATATAATAAAATTAAATCTAACTATTGTTAAAGCAGAAATGGAAAATTTCTCTATTTCCTTCAATTGTGCACAACTTGTGGGATTAATTCTATAATCCATAGGAATTACCAAAGGCTACCATACCTCCTTGTGAACGAACTCTAAACTATAGAAATTTGATTATAGTCCAACTATAGTAAATTTCCATCTACATAATGGCCTATATAACTTCGGGTTCTTCAATCTTGTCACGACTTTCCAGCTACAGGACATTTTGGATTCAACCAGACCTTGGAACTTATTTTCCAAGATTTTTGGTGGCCCCAAATGTGGAAGGATGTGAAGGAGTTTGATCTCTCTTGCAATATCTGTTCAAGATCCAAGAACCCTCGGCATCGCCCTTATGGACTTCTACAGCCACTACCTATTCCGCGTCGACCATGGTCTTCAATTTCCATGGACTTTATTATAGACCTGCCGCCATCAAATTCATTTGACAGCATCTTTGTTGTGGTAGATTGACTTACAAAGATGGCACACTTTGTCCCTTGCAAGAAGACATCATAAAGTGAAGACACAGCAAGGTTGTTTCTTGATAACGTGTACCGTTATCATGGCCTCCCTGATAATATCGTGTCAGATCGAGGAACTCAGTTTGTATCAAAGTTTTGGAGATTCCTCTTTGAGATATTGAAGGCGGATATCAAGCTTTCTTTGACTTTCCATCCCCAAACTGACGGCTAGACGGAACGGGTGAATCAAGTCTTGGAGCAGTATTTACGATGCACCATCAACTACCAACAAGATGATTGGACCGAGTATCTACTGCTTGCTGAGTTTGCTTACAACAACACCCTTCACGCGTCGATTCAACAAACACCGTTCTTCTCCAATTATGGATACCATCCAAAACTCAATTTATTAAGTCCATTGACAAATAACAACCCGGCAGCTGAAGGCTTTGCGAAGCAGTTATCAAAGCTTCAAGCTACATTGAGAATTCAATTGGAGACTGCCCAAGAGTCTTACAAGGCAACCACAGATAAATTTTGGAATGAGGCACCTACGTTTAAGATTGGAGATAAAGTATGGCTGCTTCGACAGAATATCAAGACCAAGCCACCATGTGATAAGTTGGGCTATCGGAGATTGGGACCGTTTATCATCTAGAAGCAAATCAATCTAGTGGCATATCGTCTGGAGCTACTAGCTGCTATAAAGGTACATCCAGTCTTCCACGTGTCCTTGTTGGAACCTTATCAAGAGTTGGTCTTTTTTGGAAGAGTGCAAAGTCCGCCACCAAGTATCAAAATTGAGAACCACGAGGAATACGAGGTGGAAAAGGTACTAGATTCACGGCACAAAAGAGGTACATTGGAGTATTTAGTACATTGGAGCGGCTATGACATCAATGAACGAACGTGGGAGCGTGCCAAAAATCTTGCAAATGCGCCGGAAAAGGTATAGGAGTTTCATCAACGATATCCTCATAAGCCTAAGCCATTTCAATGATAGCTTCTTTCTGACGCTTGCCTACCCAGGAACATAAAAGGGAGGGAGAGCACCACCAAAATTCATAGTTGGTGTAGTTATTTTCTCCAAGATAGCGTAGAGCTTTTCTAGTCGCCATAGTTTAGTCTTCTAATATGGATAGTCAAGAGATAGATAGTAGGCCAGTCATATCATTTCAACCGACGAACTCACGAAGACGACTCCGAGATGAAGAACCGTTTGCACCACGACGACGACAAATGATACCAAGTAATCGATCATTGGTGATTGTATTTGAGGTTGAACCTGCCTTCAATGGTTTGCCAGAAGGCGTGTTTGCAGGACAATTCCACAATGAGGACACGGAAGTTCATGCTTGGTCAAAAGTGGAAGACGTGGGTCACTACCGTTGGCTTCAAGGGCCAATGAAGCACTTACCTTGTGAACAACAATTGGAGTTTATAGCAAAGGTTATGCGGCAAATCTTCATTTTTCTGCGATGGTACTGACCAAAGACAACATTGCTTCTTGGAGACCTCGAAGCTAGAAGAGGGGGTGATGTTAGGGACATAGGCTTTAGAACCTTCTAGGGATAAGTTTCTAGAATCTTCTAGAAACAAGTCTCTAGAACATTCTAGAAAGAAGTTTCTAGAACTCCTAGAAGGAAGTCTCTGGAACCTTCTAGAAGGAAATCTCTGGAACCTTCTAGAAGCAAGTCTCTGGAAACTTCTAGAAGAAAGTCTCTGGAACTTTCTAGAAGTTTCCGTTAGTGGTTGGTAGAACTTCTTCTAGAAGCTTCTTAGTTGGCGGAAGTTCTAGAAGTTTCCTAGTCCTAGAAGTATATATAGGAGTCGAGGCTGAAGAGTTCTTCAATCTCAACAACGCATCTCTTGGAGCTCTAGCTTACCTCTCTTGATGTTGTTTGTCTACTCATCTTGTTAATCCAAGTCCTTGTTAGTTCTTGTCTTTAAGATCTTTTCTAGTTCTAGATTTCTTGTTGGTTATTTCTGTGTCTCTGACAGTTGATCAAGGTTGATACTTTAGGTGAAATCACTTGTCATAACACTAGTTGCATTATCCACTTGATTATATCCACTTCTTCCCTTTTGCTAGGGTTTCTATTAGTATCTTGTGCGCTTCATATTCTTGGGCGAGGGTTTTGTTCAGGTTTTGGAATTAGGGTTGGCATAGGGGAAGCACTTCCTACTGGTATGGTTCTCCTTCTTGCCTTGGAAACCTAATCAATACTCTAAGCCTTGACGCATGCTTTCTTACAAGCTTGTGCTCACGTGTATATGTATATTTCTCACCTGTTCAGTATTGTCAAACTTGTCGCAATGTGGACTCTTTTTTGCATCACTTTGGTTAATCCCTATTAAGGGAATATCACCTCTTAGCCAATATTTTGTCACATTCGTAAATATCATTGATTACCTCCATTCTATAGTTTAGTCCAACTCAAACTACTAACAAAAACTTGGGCTAATTCTGCAATTAGGAAAAAATCTGACCATCAACCTCTTCAGGACATATTTTGAGTAACAGGATTTTTGTGATCTTGGGCATGTACCTTTTCCTTCAATTTACTAATGAAACATTTCGAAACTTTTTCTGGATGTCAAGAATTGAAAGAGCTTTGTAGGGATATAATTTTATCCTCCACCGGATGTTGGAAAATAAAGTTATACTATACTAAGTACTTTTTGCTTGAGGTCAGGCAGCTTGGGAAATTTTGTTAGGCACCTCCACTACACTAAAATTGAAAATTAGTGTTTGCAACGCTAATTACAAACTCTAACTCTATATGTTAACTTGAGATTTAGTGTTACAAAAACTAAATGTCAACATGAACAATAAATTTAGAGAATTGTAACTTTGAAATTTTACTAGCTTTACATTTGGTGTTGATGGCAAGATAATGTCTAGATAATTGAGAAATAGAAAATATTACAAAGTTTATAAAAATTGATTGAAAAAATCACCTAATCCAAGAAATTACATACATTTCAAGATATTATGTCACCAAAATATAATAAACACATACAATATATCACATACAATTGGATAAATTACAATAATTTCCAACAAATACACAATCACAGTAGTGTGGTCAATGAAGGTTATAACATTAAATGTAGTGTAACACTAATTCTTAATTTTAGTGTATTTCTACAATTTTGGCATGTAAATAGCTAATATGATCATCTTTGATATTGTGGAAAAAAATGTAAAGATAATAATAAACAAGATATTGATAGATATAATGGGCCCTGGTATTTTTCTAAAAAATAGATAAAAACTTGTATAAATTTTTTTCAAGGCAATAAATGGAAGAATCTACATAATCCAATTATAGATTATAGATTTTCAAATTCTTGAAAAGTATGAAATAATTTTTTTTATAATATGTGGTTTTCTATATTTTATAAGTTGTACTATGTTGATGTCAAAGTTTAAGTGAATTGATGATCTAGATGGATAGTGTTTTTAATATACATGTAGTGACATTTTTATCAATGATTGTATTTTTGGTCTAATTGATTCTAATAATATTAGATTCAAATCTATTATCTTATCATCTCAAAGTTGACATAACATTTTTTTTCAACCCATTCAGTGAATAAAATCAATATAGGTATAATTATAGAAGTGTAATTTTGATTTTGCCTCATTAGAGAGTATCTAAGGAGAACAAGTTTATAATAATTTGCTATATTGATGTATTTTATTGATGATTAGCGTGACCCTTAGTACCTCCAAGAGTGAGATGAATAAACATGGAAGGTTCTCAAATATCTTGAATATCTCAAATATCTTGAAGGTGCATATACAAAGTTGACCAAAATCTAGTTGATGTATGAACAGAAAATGCCCTCCAAGGATGAAAACTCATCATTTTCATCCAATTCTTTTTGTAGAGTGTTCATTAAATGTGTAAGTATTAGGTGGTGATGAATCTTGCCTCATTGAGGTGATCATGTTTTATCTAGAGAAGGAAATCTTTGTGACATGGATCTTAATGTAGTCTATTTTAGAAACTTCTAGCTTTTGCTTAAAATATGGATTTGAGGCATCCAAATGATACTTTTAAAAGTTAAGTCCAATCAATGAAACAAAACTTATGAAGTCTATTTTCCACCTCAATTCAAAAATTTGAAAAATACCTAAAATTGAATAATTTATTGCAATTTGGACTTTCGACCTATAACCATGGTTGACAAATTTTCTAATTTTAACTAAACAAAAGTTTTATTTGCACCACACGTTTTGATACTATGATGTACAGTACACATCTAGTGAAATTTTTAGAATTTTATACCATAATTTGTATTTGATATGAATTTTCTTCACTTTTTCTTCAGAAAATCACAATAATTCCAAATTTTCACAAAAAATTCTGTGATTTTTGTCACATCCTAAAATCATGTGATTTCATCTCTGAAAGATGAAATGAAAAAATTTCACTCATATTTAATGAGAAATTAGAGCGTACAATAAAGTGGAAATTGAGATTGATTCCATAGTCATAGGCTCCCTCCTGTAAGGGTTAATGGCACTGCAATAGAGGGAGTAGAAGAGCCTTGCTTGTGCGAGAATGATGTAGGTTTAGGTGTTTTGCACTTCAAATTTTTGTTTTAGGTGAGCTTACTCAACAAACATTCCTGCCTAGATTGCATATACTCTACCACTTCCTTGTCATGTTTTTCATGACAAAGAGGCTAACTTTGAATTTGGTTGGGTTAAAATGTAATTATCTTTACATGTGATTCACAGCCTTGAAACATCATTGATCATTAGGGATTAAATGGTTGACTTTTTAGTACAATATAAGATATAGAGAGCATCAAGAACCACCTAAGAAGTTAGGCGTAAGTTATAAAATCACTTGCATAGGCAACCTTACATGTTGAATTTTGATGTACATATGTTGTCTAAGTGTCTTCCAGATGGATGTTTAGGAAGACCTTGCTAGAGATTGCTTGCAATTTAAGTTCCTAGTAAGCTAGTTGATCAATTTGTCTTTCTACTTTGGCTTCAAGCTTTGACACATCGGACATTAGCTTGAACAAACATTCATTGCAGTTTATAAAATGTCTTCTTATAAGATCAAAATGGAAGTCACATGCCTGCAAACATCGGTTGAGAAAATTGTGGTGGTCTAAGTTACAAACATCAACAAAGACATCATTGCTGCAATTGAGTGATTTACTTTTCGTAGTAGCAAATGCCTCAAGCTCCTTGAAATTTGTCCAGTTCTCCTTGGAATTGTAACTTATCCGGATATTAAATAGAGAGAGATTTTGCGATGACTTGATCATTGTCCAATCCTCATTAATTATCGAGCAGCCTACTTGGAAAGATGCCATTACAAAAAATTGTTGCAAAAACATGGCCAAGCATAGCACACACATTGTAGCAATGCGTTGGCAAACCATAGCGAGCAAGAAAAAAATGGAATCCTTAAAAGCATGTAAACTGTAGAAAAACAAGAAATGACAAAAAAGAATAAGGGGAAAGCAATCAACGGAAAGCGATAAATAAAACAAAATTTGACAAAATCTAAGCCGAATCCGTTGGACAACTTGTGGTGACGTCCATTAACTAGGGAGGAGAGGATGGTTGCGGGATTTCACCTTGACCGGTACAGTCGGATTCAGCTACATCCCATAATCATATCTGTGAGCAATTGGAAACCTTAATTTGGAGGTGTTGCACTTCTACAAGTTCCGTGCACCTCTAGCAATAGACATCATTCAAAGTGTTACTTATACCACAAACGGAATTACAATTGAGAATGTTGAAATCAAATTTTGTTGAAATTAAAGACCTTGTAATTGATTGACATCAAATGAAGAAGCGTGACTATAGTCGTAGCAGATGGAATACAATCGCAAATCTGAATCTCACTTTTGCTTTGCAATCTTTTATACAATCTTTTTATTGAATGCGATGTGCAATATATGGATTTGTGTATTCTAAATTTTTTTTAACATTCAAATGCATATATCTTTCAATCTGCACGGTCAAAATTTTTAATTGACTTCTTCATGTAGTTTTCTTGAAGATCCTACAGCTAAAAATAGTAAATCAATGTTTAAATAGGTCTAATAATATCTCATCTCAAAGTGACTGTTTTGGGGTGGTTTGATGAAGAATGAGGCTCGTCCTTTATGGGTTAAGAGATGATTTCAGATAAATTGAGAAAAAACGATCTTGTGCCACCAACTTACAAAGTAGACCTCAACATGTAATGTAGGCAAGCCATAAGACATAATACACACGATGTGAATTATATGGCCTAATATTCCATCAAGAAGACAAATTTTGCAGATACCTCATCAGACCATACCGCCTCATCGTCATCTCCATCTCCATCGCCACCTCCGTCTTCTAGCTCAGTGATTAGGGCTTACAAAACCCTGTGCCCTGCAACATTCAATGATGAACCCCTCGATTCTGACTGATCATATGAGTTGCGGACACGGCAACAATAGCCTTCTTTGAGGAGGCATCAGGATTCAGCATAATCTGCCTGCCTGTTTATTGTCATAGTTTCAGTGACATCTTAGGAAACTAATCGGTTAACATTCCAATCTCACTACACACTGTGGAATCGCGATTGTCATTGCTGAGTCAAGACATTTTTTAGTTATAATGGAAAAAAATGGCTACAGGTTTCCCTTGGAATATGCACCTTATTGAAGAGCGAGCGTACATTGACGTCAGGACACCGACCTAGAGGTTCCTTGAGGAAACCTAAGTGAGTGGAGCACATGGCATATTCTGGGAATTCTGGCCTCACGTTGGGACCACCATCCCAACACCTGGAGATGAGGTCCACCATGTCAGAATGCAGTCCACCTGGGAGCGTCGGCCTTCGCTAATGATCCATCACGTCTTGTCGACTCGACTGTTCAGAGAGAACACTCCCAGTAACAATCTCATGGCATGTCATGGCAAAACTATAAATATCCGTTTTCTTCAGCTGGGCTTCTTTAAGCGGCTTGCCTTCCTGAGAACCTCAGGAGGCTGTGCCCTCCAACTCCCGATGCTTGCAATCTTTCCATACGATGGGACACCCGAAGTCGGTGATTTTCACATCAAAGCATCTACGGTGGTCGTGCACTAGCACATTTGCCAGCTTGATGTCCCTATGGACGATGTTCTTCAAGTGCCGAAAGTTCAACCTCAACGCTATTTTGTGACACAAGTCCCACGCTTCAGAGTCACTAAAAGGGCGAGGTCGGGATGTCCGCGATTCCTGGCGCGAGATTCGTGAGCGAGAACTGATAAGTTTCTACAGATCCGTGCTCATGCGTTCCGTCATGATCCAAACCCCGTTGCTGTCCACAGAAAGACCTATCAACCGCACAATGTGCGGATGCTGAAGCTGGGTGAGAAAGTCTTATCTCTTCTTTCGGACTCACAGACAGCACCCTAAAGCTCTTCATGGCAAATGCGCATCCGAGCCAGTTCTCTTCACGCACTTTGCTGTAGCCCCCTTCGTCGATAAGCTGCCGCCACACAACATCAGTGAGGTCGATCGCCAGATGGTCTGGCATCTTCTGCAGTATGGTTGCAATTTCCAAGCATGTGCTGCCTTCGTCGTCTTTCCCGGTCGTCCATTGTAACGCACCTAGTGAGTCCTCTGTCACCATCGTTTGCCTCTGATCATTTGAAGCTCGGATCTCATCGAGTGTCGCAGATTATCGAGAGCCCAGGTCTCTGTTCCGATGTAGGGCTCCAACACTTGAGCACAAGCTGCATCAAGCTGTCACCTACCCCTGACTGAATTTGCCATTATGACCTAACCCTGACCCTGAATTTGCCACTGCCTGTCGAATCTAGTCTGCGCCAGTGTGTGTTAGCTGTAATAGTGGTGGGGTTTTCTCTGTTAAGATTGCGAAGCAAATCGAAGCAAAACTGTAGACATCTTCAGCCTTTGTGACTTCGATTTGGAGATGGTCATCAAATCCTGTATAAAATCCTCTTCTGGAAGACAGATTATTTGCATAGTTGGAGAAGGCAAACCTAGCTACCTCGACATCAAACTCCTTCCCAGCATACACATTCATCAGTATGATGTCGGTGCTAAACCTCCGTGTACAATCTCCCTGAAATGCAAGAACCTCATACCCAGGGCAATCTTGGACATGATGCCAATGGCTTCACCCACGTGAATCGGGCCGCAAGGCGTCGCCGTCCTCATGCGACGTCGTATCAGTCCTGACAACGAGGTTTCCAAGTGCTCCATCACTATGGGTATCCTTCTCGCGGGGTCTTCTATGCAAAACCCCAACAGCTGCACAATGTGTGGATGCGAGAGCCTCCTTAAAATCTCCAGCTCATTGGGGCTATCGCCTTGGAAACCTTCGAGCTCTTGGAGCTCTTTGACTGCAACCTCGCAACCTAGCCAACTGGCTCTGTACACCAGCGCTAGAGCTTCCCTGGCCAATGCGCTCCTTCCCCTGCAACTCTAATGATGCAAACTCTAGATGCTCAGGGACCCAGTCTTGAAATTCTCTCGTTTGCTTGCGATCCTTTAACCTTAATCCAGAGTGAAATGCATCACGTAAGCGCGCATGGAAGCTATCAGGGTCCCGGAGGGTGAGAAACATGTCGTTGCCATCCATGGCTGCTCCAGTTCCTGGTCACAATGGTCTATGCAGGCAAGAAAGACTGAAAAGTAGTGCGATTTCGATCACACAATTGCCTGTAGCTCCCTGATAAGATAAAATTTCGTTGAGCTCTTCTATTTTGATAGCAACACCTTCACCTACTGCCCCACTCTCACTCTGATCAATGAATTTGGAATAGTCATGCCTGCGTGTTCGGATCCAACTAGAGTGTCAGGTGACAAAATCAAGTAAGCCCTGGAATTTCAAGAATGTATACCCTAATCTGAAATATGATGGAAGTGGTGGATAACATTCGACGCTGCAATGATGAGATGCGTCAACCTCTTGAAGCCTGCCGGTTCCTTTCGACTAGATTACTGCTTTCCTTCCGCAGATTCAGAATTTGATTTCACGATGTGGTGAACAATAACTCGAGTTGCACAGAGTCTAGAGTTTCAATCAACTAGAGCTGGAGGTTCTTGGAGCGGAAGAAATTCCACTATCCTCCCTCGGCAACAAGTGCTGGCTCAACGAAATTTCTACTTGTACACTCTTTGGTCAGACGATGTCTACAATTTCCTCAACCTATGCATACTACACTTGGAAGTCCTCAACACACACAACCTTGACTGAATTTTCTAGCAATAAATTAAGCACTCAGCAAGACAGCTATAAATATTTGTACAACTTTCTCATCCTCACATCTCTCCAAGATTCTCCACGAGAAAGGACACGAAGTATGGCAAACAGCAATATTTAGAGAAGCCTGATAATTGGCACAGAATGGTTAAATCAGGGTCACTGAGAAAGACCAATACGGAAATGCCCTCACACCACACAGACCAGATTGCACTGTCACTCACTTGAGCTGATACTAAATCTCCCAAATGCACGACACGGTTATAAAAAAACAATTTCTGAAGGGATAGTAGGTGCGCAGGTGGGAGTGAGCAAGGGGTCAGACCTTCCCTCTTGTAATTGCAAAAACCTACTCTTTACAACAGTAAAGTTCTTGCTGTAATTATACTACTTTATTGATCAGTTCTGAGTCCACCCTAGGATCGTACTATTTTTCCTATAGTAGGTGTCATGTGCACAGCCCTCCCAAAGCAGCTTGGTTGCTGATGAGAGTGCTCTGTTGAAGAATCGATGTCTCTCTGTATCTGTCTTGCCACACTTGACTGTAAGAAAATCTTCTGATAAGGGTGGTCTTGTGGATGTGAACAATTGATTCACCTCGTCTTGATTATCCCCAAAGCGTCCCACATTCTTATCAATTTCTGAAGAGATAGTAAGTGCTGTGAACCTGAGATTAGTAGGGAAGGGAATGTGGGATAATCAATATTGTTCAGTTAAAGGGTCCGGACTTGTTTGACCTGTGTGCGGATAAAATTGAGCTAGAGATGTTTATGGATACTGAAGATCAACATTGGTACATTAGTGGCAGCCAACATACATCCGAGATTGCTAACATGTAGCTGCAAAGGAGAATTTAGATGTTGGCATGCTGCAAGAATTGACATAGGTCGAGGTTGTTCCTGTGCATACCTATGAAATCTATATGTTTGTAGCCTTGTCATACGTATCGAATACTTGTCATACGTATCGAATACTTGCAATATGGACAAGGAAGCCATTCAAGTGTACTTATTTCAAATACAAAAAGTACATCATACATGTACACCATGACCAATTCCAATCCACACTGCTTGTTTGGAATCAAAGAATGAGCAGGACTTAGTGAGGAGATTTTGCCATGTAAATCAAACTTTCAATTCTGCTTACAGGGTTGTGGTACAAGTTACTCAAAACAGGACGCTCAATGCCAGCGCTTCATAACTTCGCACGCAGTATTGTGCATCGTACATAACGCAAAATCTATTAATGTAACAACAAAGACTTCCGCAATAGAAGTTTCTCATAAATATTAACGTATGCAGGCTGTTCCTCGCGTGGTCATATGCAATATTAACTACAACAGCAAGTCCACCAGATTACTAAAAGTTAACAAGACAAAAGGTCCCTAAATTTAATGAAGATCAATACGGATTCCAAAGTCAGTTTGCAATGAAAGGTGGTTACATACTACCAGCAAGAAGAAAATTATCCTGCAGTAAAAGTTACAGAATCTCGACGGCTCAAATCAAAAAAGACAGCAGGGCCCTGCTGTCTTGTAATTCAAAAAATGATTGTAAAAAACTTCCACCACCATCTGAGCATGCAACACTTTTCCTCTTCGTGATACTCCCGCAAAATCTCCAGTCATAATGAAGTAAACTCAGAATCCTAGTAGCCTAGCAGAGGGACCCACGCACATCGTTTAACTCGACGTGCACTTCATACGTGAACCTCTTTTTATCTTCCATGATGACCTTAAACCATTGCACTATCTCCAAATCTGCGACGCCTACTAATACCGAGCGCCTGAAACCCATTAAGCTCTCCAACATCTTCTCCCCATATCTTGCAGCTTTTCCAATGTTGAAATAGCTGTTGTACTTACCCCCACCTGACTGGAGCTCAATGATTACCCCAGTCGTTAAGGGAATTGGATCAACCCCAGCTGATGGAGGTCGTTTGTAAATGAGAACATCTGGCTTTAAAACGGGCCCACAAACAGATGGAGAAGACCCTGTAAATTTTATCTTCCAACATGTTGAAGCATCATCTATCAGTCCTCTCAGAAGCTCTTTAAAGTACTTCTCTGGACTCAGCCCCTTCAAATTTTTCCAACAATCTTCTGGCCACAAACCTTCTGCCTCCTCACCAGACAAAGGTTTCGGCATAATGAGCCTCACAGTGCTTTTACTTACTCGAATACCTTTATCAACATCACTCATTGACGCCATAGAGGAGGAACTTGAATCCAGCTGTAAACGCAACTCTTCCAGCTTTTTCACAACCGTTTGTTCCTGTTTCACGAGGGTCTGCTCCTGTCTCACGAGGGTCTGCTCTATGCATCCTAGCCGTATGCTAACCTGTTTCACCACTTCAGCGACAGGCTCTGACGCATACCCTGATTCACAATGCAATACAACCGTGACACACAACCATGAGCCACATTCTAGGCCGTTGAAGTAATCACACGCTCTGAAGATTCTTAATTACTGAAGTCACAAAACAAGAGGAAACCTTGAACAGGTGTAATGGAATAGAAAATGTCAGATGCCCGCTCAGCAAAAAACAGATTAGAAACACTACCGAAAGAGCCTCCTCCGCATCAGACTTGCAGACATAAAAATAGAAAGGATCAGGTTAAAACACGGCAAAATAGCCGCTACTCTACGGGCCAATCTGACAGTGCTGTCGCCGCAGACTTTAGCTTACAATGTACAACTTAAAATTTGCGCTAAAAGGGTCCAGTGCATCCTGTTGAGCAGCTGCTTAAACCACAACATAAGTATACAAACATAGAGATGCGAGCCTAAATAAGCTGACCAGACTACCTACGGTTTCGGAAACCTGTGTAGCAATTGTGAAACAGTAGTGTCCCCTCCAGAAACGAAAAACCCTCAAGGTGAAGAATTCCACATCGACTATCTCAACGCGTCTAGTAACCGCAGGGACGAAGAAAGAGTGGTGGCTTGGTATACATAGCTGGAACAGCATTAAGGCACAGCTACCGAGACGTAAAGTGGCAGCAAGAGAAGGCCGATATCAGGTGCGTTGCAAGAGTGTGTTAGCTGGTTATTAAACACCAGCCAGCAGTAACCCTTTATTAGGTAATAACCGTCTGAGGGTAAGTACCATGACTTCAAACAGAGGGAGGGAGGGTGGCTTCATGAAGAAAACCATCACCAGTTACCCATGAGTTCGAGAACTAATTAATAAGTGCCATGCAGACACATGTACAGCCCTTAATAGGTTCACTGGAGGAAAAATTGAAACATATTATTTTTCAATTTGAATACATGCAAGTGTCTTTGAATGACAAACACCGAATAAAATTGGGATATGTACTTCCATGTGTACTTGCATAACCTACATGACCAAGAAGTACCAGAAGAAGAAGAGGACAGGGGGATGGGGAACAATAACTGCTGGCATCGAGTAAAAACTAGAGAACCCTAGAGAGCGAATACAGTAAGACCGAGAACAACATTCAGAAAGATTGAAAACGACAGACCTCTATCGGTCGTGGAATAAAGCATCTAAAAGCCATCACAAAAAACTTAATTGTTCTACTCAAAAAAAAAAACCAGGACAAGGAGTTTGTAAGAATGCATGCTTCAGGACTTAAGGTATTGAATAAGCTACCAAGATAAGAAGGAGAATCATACCTGTAGGAGGTGCTACCCCTACGCCGACCCTTATTCTATAACCATGAACTGAACCCTCGCCCATGGACATGAACCGGACAACATACTAATAGGACTCCTACTCAAAGGGAAGAAGTGGATATAATCAAGTGTTAGGACAAGTGATTTCACCTGAAATATCAGCCTTGAGCAGCAGCAGTTCCTTTTTCCGCAACTGCTCCTCCTTTTTCCCCTAGTAAGCAAAAGCGGCCTCTGTGGCAGCCTGCGTCACTTGTTCTTCCGCATAAATAATCTGTTGCTCTACTTTCCTAATCTCTTGCTTCACGTCTTCAATTTCGGTATACATTGTCTTGAAATGCCTACGTGACCACCTCCTGTAACATGCAACCTCAGCAGCAATTCATCAGAACGCTGTCACACGTAAACAAAAGCAGTGCTCGAAATGCAATCAAAACTCCGCATACAAAACTCCACTCAGCCAAAAGAAACCCCGACAGAGACAACAAGCAGAAAGAGAAAAAATAGCTGCGAAACTCCTAAACCCTCCCGAATCATGCCTCACAACTTTTTCTATAACAACATAATCAATCACCCTGACATTCACCACAGAGACTCGAAATCCACCGCAGAAACACGAAACATCTGACCACGGCCAAGAAAATCAACGACCCCAGGAAAAGCAAACCGGCGCTGGAATTGCAAGAGGAAACGAAACTAGACAACAAGGAGATACTTGTGGACGTCTCAAGAGCTCAACAGAGATAGAGTAACTTACCGGTAGGAGGAAGGCAAGGGTGGTAAGAGAACAGAAGAATGCGCTCAAGCTAAGGTCAAGCGATAGGACTGTCCGTCGTGAGAAAGGCTCTCCACCTCCGCCAGAATCATTCTTGTCAATCACGCCCATCAACGAAGCTACCCAACGAAACGAAGATGTATACTTGGAAGGAGCAAAATCAAACATTATACATCAGCGCATGGAAAAACAGAAATCCTAGCGCAAGGAAGACGAGAAAACCCTAGCCAGCAGAGAGGTCTGCAGCAGACCCAAAAGCAAGAATGCAATGCACTGCATTCTAACACGGGAGACAAACCGTGCCGAGCGCAATTACTGATCCGGCACAAAGAATTCAAATCAGAAACAGGCGCAAACGGTTGGCCGTACGTTAGTGGGGGCATCGAGACACAAGTAAAATCTGGCAGAGAGTGTGGATGTTTGACATTTGCTTTATGTTTGCATCCCCTGCATGGAAATCAGCAAGTCTTCTCTTCGTTTCAAGTTGTTGGGCCCTGCCCTATTCGCAGGAGGGATCCTTGGATCGTGGTTCCAAAACGTCACTACATAATACTTCATTTTATAGCGACCCATTCTCTAAAAAGATGACAGTATAGTCGAGAAAGTGAAATTTAGGATAGGATAATGAAGACCTTATTGTAAATCTTAAACTCCACAAAGACAAAAAGGTTTATCAATTAATTAGATTTAGTGTAGGATAAAAATTATCTTATCCTAAATCTTAAACTCCACAAAGATTTTTAAAATTTATTAAAAAGTAGAGTTTGACATCAATTCTAACGTGAATCATTCCAAAACTCACAAAATTGAGGTTCTTGATAGAGCCTCGTAAGCTTGCGCTCCAAGAAAGTTGCACCTTTTGATGAAATTTCACTCCACTTCCAAAAGTTCACCTTCAATGCACTACACTTCAAAGAAAAAAAACAATTAGGTTCTATAGTTTTTTCATTCTAACATGGAACTTTCATTTGAAACTTTCATGTTTGAAAACTTAGTTTGAAATTTCATATACCAAATTTTGAAACGTATACTTACTCAACAGTTTCATCAAAACTTTTGATTTTAAGTTTACGCTAAAATTCATATTGCTAGCCCTAAAATTCATAACTTCTATAACTTCTATAACTTTAAACTTTGCAATCGTTTAGCTTTAATGAAAAGATTAAACTACTCTTAAAAATACTTTTAAAAAGGTTAAAAAGAAGTTAAAGTTTCTTGATATGCACAATATAGAACTATACATAGCAGCAGCTGCTTGTTTTTGAGTTCTTGATTTTTGATTTTTGATTTTTTTTTGTTTATGCATTAAAAACCACTAAATTTTAACTTGATTTGAAAGTTTGAAGCACGAAAGCGATATACTCCAACGGGCTTGTTGTCAATTCAGTACCTTAGCAGACATGAAATACTCAAGATTCTTGTGATCAGTGTAGACCGTGACCAAATGTTGAGTTCTTTCAAGAAAATGACGCCAGTTTTGAAAAGAGTCGACAATGGCTAAAAGTTCCTTGTCGTGAATCTTGTAATTGATCTCAACAGGAGTAAATTTTCGCGAGTGAAACGCGACCAGATGGAGATGTCCATCTTTGTCGGGTTGTGAAAGGACTGCTCCAATGGCAAAGTTTGAAGCATCCGTTTCTAGAAAAAACGGCTTCTGGAAGTCAGGATGCATTAAGATAGGCGCTGTTGTAAATACCTTTTTCAGAGTCTCAAATGCTTGGTCTGCTTCCGCATTCTAGTCAAGTTTGTCCTTGCAAGTCAGTCGGGTCAACGGAGCAGCAATCTTGGAATAATCTCGGATGAAGATTCGGTAAAAATTTGCAAAGCCAAGGAAGCATTGTACATCTCGAACGGTAGCTGGTTTTTTCCAATCAATGATTGTCTGAATCTTCTTTGGGTCCATGGACAGACCCTCTTCAGAAATAATATAGCCCAAGAATTCGACCTAAGGTTGGTGGAAGACGCATTTCTCCAGTTTGGCGTAGAGTCCAGTAGTGCGAAGCTTCTCCAATACCAGTTGGACATGGTTGATGTGATCTTTTTCATTCTTGGAGAAAACCAATATGTCGTCGAGATAGCAAACAACAAACTCATTCAAAAACTCTCGGAATACGTCGTTCATCAAGTGCTGGAAGATGGCAGGTGCATTGGTAAAACCAAAAGGCATAACATTGTATTTGAAGTGTCTATACCTAGTTCAGAACGTCGTCTTCCATTCATCACCTTCTTTCATGTGTACTAGGTTGTATGCTCTACGAAGATTGATCTTGGTGTAGATCTTTGCCTGACCGAGTCGATCGAGAAGTCCTGAAATGAATCGCAATGGATACCAGTTCTTGATTGTCACCTTGTTTAGATCACGATAGTCTACACACATCCGAAGGGAACCGTCTTTCTTCTTAACAAATAGGATAGGAGCTCAGGCAGGTGACTTGGAGTATCGAATGAAGTTTTTTGCAAGATTTTCATCAAAATACTCTTGCAATGCCGATGGAATGTAGATTCATCTATAATGCCCTGGGCTTTTAGGGATTAAGAGCTTTTGGAATCGACTTTGCACATTGCACAATGTTAGATAAGATTTCATGTCAAGTGTGTCCTCCATTGTTTGTGGGCATCTTCATAAATCTTTGTGCTCAATCTGTTCTCTTTCTTTGACTAGTGGCAAAAGGAGAGCTTTCCACTTTCTTCTACAGTTTGGTGATGTCGAAGTCTCTGCTCACCATAGGCGTTGGCAGTGGTGCTCTTATAAAAAAAACTAGTAATGTTTGTAGAAATTCATCCATCGATGTATGTAAAGTTGGTTGGAGCACGCTGTGCCACACAAAAGATACATTTCTGGAAATCTTAGTAGAGTTAACTTCAATGATTTGTGTAAAGGCTCTAAAAGCAGAGATTCTGGATTCTCATTGGCATAATACAGTACAGCGAAAGAGGCTGCTGCAGTTTCTTTCTCGAAGCGGGCGCCGGCAGCTTTGTCATATGGGGTCAAGCTAAGGTACTGTTGTGAAGCATTTTACTCTTATTCCTGCCCAGAAAGTTATGTGGTTTGCAGTGAAATTTTCCCTTTTGCCAGGCCATGATGTCAATGCGAAGTAGTAAGAAGTGTGCACATCATGTGGCTCATTGGCACTATTGTTCTCCTGAATCCTTGTCACGTGAGTAATATTGGGAGAGTGGTGTCATAGCTGCCCTCTCAGCTAATTCCAACCAAAAGAACATGGATTTCAACCCTCACTCTGTCAAGCATGGGTATCACATGAAGCTGCTGCTGGGGCTGGACCATGCAATTTGTAGCAGTCTGACACAGAAGTTATTATTTTTCGACGCTGACACAGAAGTTAAAAAATAACATCAGATGACCTGACCAGCAGCTGGAAGCATTGAGGAAATAGCATCTTTAGTAACAGCAAAATACAGTAAGCAGATGCGACGTCAACAATGGTGAAGTCCCGATTTGGACAACTTACCAGTACCGTAATGTCAAGACTCGACATCATAATCAACATCCCCTTTGACCACCTCTTCAGTGGTTGGCAACAAGAGGTGAGTTCCATTCCGTGTCCAAATCAACTACAGTCAAACCTTGATAATATCACACTTGGTAATAGAACACCTTGATATCATCATCCAAAACTGTGAGCGATATTTCACCACCCTTGATTGCGTTTAGTAGTCGGGGGTGAAATATCACTTACATTGTAGTAACAACCTCAGCTTCAACACACAATCCCAACAAGCACTAACTTATACCTTAATATTCCCTGCAACCAATATTAAATTAATTACTAAGTGAGGATTGTCCCTTTTGGTAATTGGTAGTGATCAGGCCAAAATTCCACAAGGTGGGCAGGTGTAGGCTACACTCAGCTACACCTAGGTTCTTCTTTTCACCCCACAGTCCCCGCCGTACCTTCACATTTCCAATCAGACTGCAGAATTGTTCACCACTGGCGAAAAGATGTGGGTGTTCCCCAACATCCACAAGGTGCTCTTTCTCACCTCCTGACGCCAACAATTTCTGGTCCCCAACTTTCCTCAATTTATAATTACTTAACTTAAATTACCTTTTTACCTTAGGTAAAATAATTCAAGTAATTTTTAATTAACCTTAATGTAAATTAAATTCACTCTCAGTTTGCTTTGTTTGTTTCCCTAATGCTTTTGATTGAAACTCAAGATCATGACGATTTTGAAAATTTTGTTGCAGTTTTCAGGTCTATGAGAATTCGGTAGTTGAGGAAAACCAATTTGAGGGACGTGCGCTGGGCTCATTATCTTGGCAGACTGAGCTTTAGGTGTGAGCAAAACTGTACCCTAATCTCAGGCTTTGTATCATTCTGTAGGATAGTATGTCACTCTCTTTTTAAGTTTTTTTTTCATGGTTAGATTAGTAATTGAATGAAGGCGCTGTTGACCTAGTTATGGGTTTAAAGACCGTGTTGGTGGGGAGGTTTTGGGGTTCTCAGACTTAATGCATGCATGATTGGATTTCAGAATTTATGACGTGTTGAGGTGATCTTGATTCTCTTGTCTCAATAGGTGTGAAGGCCGGAGGTTGAGAGCTCTTGGGAGGTCTTGATTGCAGTATTCATCGCAGTTTTTTTGGTAGCCCGGTAAGGAACGTGCCATTATTACTAATTCTTTAGTTTGTGATTGGATTGAAGTACTTTAAGTTATTCTTTATTGATCAGCTCCTTTTAATTTTTAATGTAAGACGTTTCAACGATCCAAGTGATTGGAATGGTTTTTATATCGACTAACAGTGAGAATAGTGAAAAACAATGATAATTTAATGGTTGTGCAACTAAATAGTATCAAAGTGGAGCTTCTAGTTCCAGCTGTCGCCTGATAGGAAGAGGCTCGGGGACTTGCGGTGCTGTGTTCAATCGAGCTCCTGCGATTATTGATATTGGTCAACTTGTCAAAGTGTTGGTGGAGTATTCCTTGGCTCCCGGTCAGGTCTTTGATGTCCCAAATCAGGTAATTATTTTCATTTCTTCCAAGTCATGTAAGATTTTATATTTTCTATCGCCACCTTGCAAAATTTGTTAGATTTCAACACTCGTCCAAGGAGTGACAAATGGAGGATGGCGGGGCAATCATCCCCTGTCAAGTGGCCTTTCCAATCTGCC
>VACF01000538.1:0-35927 GCA_006891605.1 Pleurozium schreberi | reverse complement strand
TTGAGTTTGTGAAATTCATTCGAAGTTTTGAAGTTCAATTTAGGTTTAGCACACTGTATTGTGATGGCTGCAATGTCGGGGGATTGTGTCTTTTTCATCAAATGTTTGTTTTCAATCAAATTATTGGGTTTTGTTACGATAGAGGTCTAATTATTGTGGTAAAAGTTTCATGCCATTATGCCAATCCAAGTTATTTTGAATGTTGGGGAGCAATCCAAACTCCAAATTTCAAAATCCAGAAATTTTTTAGAAGCATTTTAGTAGAAGGAGGTTCAACCACAGATGTGATTTTTTRCTACTTTTTTCACCATTTTTTGAAATTTCAAATTCATTTTGCAGATTCAATGAGTCATTTCTATGATATTTTTTTCACAAAAGCRTTTACATTCTGGTTTTGGATCAATTTTTAGTTTAAAGTTTTTTCATTTGAGTCGGTTTAGAAATCAAATTTCACCTCCAAATGTGTTTTTAAGAAAAAATTTGCATCTTTTTTCAATACTAAAACATTATAATCTTTCAATCTATATAGTCAAATGACTCCAAATTTTTTCCACACCATCTACAACATGCACACTACAATATTGTATAGTTGAGATCTTCATAAATGACTAAAATTTAGACTTTTAACACTTGCAAAGGGTGGATGCTTTGAACCTCTAAAGGACCAAGTGTCCATTCAACGTATGCAAAAAATCTCGGGTAGGTTTCTATGATGTCATTTTTTATCGGATGTTCATGAAATTTGGACACAATGTGTAACTATATATCTCCTACCTAAAAATCTATTTTTTTTTCCCGATTGGGTGCTTGGATCAAAAGTTATGCCGCCCTGAACTTTGCGGGCAGCTCGGGCAGCATGTGCAAAACTCTTTGTATGATTTTGAAATTYCGTGGATATGTAGCTTACATGGTACAAGATGCAAATGTCCAAAAAAATAACCATATGTAGTGTAAAATCTCATTCTAGAAGGAGTAAAACTATAAAAGTTTCCAAGCCCAATCGGGCAAGGTTGGAAAAAATCTTTTTCACCTAACTTCAAACGTTATAAGCTTTCAATCCAAGCTATCAAAGATTTTGAAATTTTTTCCACACATTCCTATAGAAGTCTAGTACAAATTTGTTTGGTTAAATCATGAAAAAAAATTGCTTTTATCATTTTTTTCTTGATGCCCTACAAAGTGATAGTTTTTGACAATTTGTGCCCAAAATATGGCTTCGTCCTTTAAGGCTTAACCATGGTTGGACCTCAAGCAATGACTCAATGACAGATTAAACAAGATTTAATTCTCATCAAAACCTAAATTTTTTCAAATGAAAATCACAACACTTTTATAAACGTAATACGAATCATCAAATCAAAGCTAGGCTTGAGTACAAATAGTATCAAAAAAGTTACTAAGATGCTATACAAGAGACAAGACGTAAAAGTTGAAGGACTCTTTGAAGGAGACAAAGGCGGTGCAACAACCTATAGAAAACATCACCATCCATAATTTTAAGCAAAATAAAAGGAGGAGTTCAAGGTGAAATCCATGTGCTTGAAGAAAAATCTTTCTATAAAATCYAAGTTGGAAAAGTAGGATTTGAAGGCTCAACCTCACATGTGCTCATCCCAAAATACAAAACAAACTAATGTTATGTTAGTGAGGATAAACTCCAAAAAAGAGGATCTATCTAAATTTTGTCATTTGATTATGTTTTATTGTAATTCGTAGAGGGAAAATGAAAAAAGTCATGGAATACGCAGCATTTATTAAAAAAATGAAAATAAAAAGGATGTGATCATTCTATTTAATTGGTCATCATGGCTCCCAAAACATTTTAGCCCTCCAAGAATATTGTGTGGTAAAAAGGAATTAAACTCCTTTGTAAACTACATAACTTTGGCCACCTTGTCCTTATTGCATGGGCTATCTTGAGGTTAAGAGGGACCTCATAGAACTAATAAATAATATTATGACATTCACGTGACTTGATGAGTTGGCCAAGAGACTACCATGTTAGATGGCTACCTATATCCAACATTCACACAAAATATTTCAATGCATATTGTAGGAGTACTTTGCTTTCAAATCTACCATAAAATATACTCATAGGAAAGTCTTCAAAATCTACTTTCTAGTGGTACAAAAATAYCTACTAATTTCAAAAATTTAGAAGACTAAGCTTCCAAAGTCTATTGTTAAGGTTTTACAAAAAAATTTGAATGCCAATAATTATAATGCCAATTTTTTTTAAAATTCAACATGTGATATATAACATATTTTTTAATTTACTTCTAATAGTAAAGAGGTCTATATTTAAAAGAATAAAGAGGACATACAGTCTCTAGAGTTTGCAACTATGGGTTTGAAAATAATTGGGATGACATGGAGAATATAGTTAGAGATGCACTTACTACAAAATAATATGACCCACATGAGTGCGCACATTTAGAAAGTATATAACCCCTAAAAGCCCAAGAGATTTGGACAAAATAAATATGTGTTAAAAAAATATAAAACCTATAACTTTTTTGAAGTTTGCATCAAAGAAGATAATGTGAAGCACAAAAAATAGAAAATATCCGTACCGTCAAAATTATAAAAATATTTTTAGATTGTCTCCAAAACGATTTTTAAAGACATAACTTCAAAAACTCACCAAAAATACAAATTTCTTTTTTTGGCATTTGAATTTTTTTTATTGGTCAAAATTGTGGTTTCTATTGATTTGTGAAAAAATGCATAAGATCTAGTGATGAGAACATCAACACTTTCTCCATATAGGAAGTTTCCAACACTAGGAAATTTTAAACACTTTGTTCTATTTCTCTTATAATTTTTGTTTGAGCATAGCTATCTTAGTTTTGAATATAAATATCAAAAGACAACCCAATATTTAAAAATTGAAAAAATTGAAAAAATTGAAAAATCGAAAAAAATAATTCTGCCCAAAGATTCTATCCGAAGTCGTGCAATGACCAAAAAATGGTCGCTTGAGCGTTTATTGGTTATAGAGGGGTTATATAGGTCATAAGTATTCTAAAAACATTCAATAATTTTTTAACATTTGTAGGATATCCAAAGAATTTTTTACATATATTTTTGTACCAAGAGGTACCAAGCAACAAGCAGGGATTGATTATAAAAATCTAAATCTCAATGGAACAACCTCATTCAATTTCAAACAAATCTTATTTACTAAATTTAAAAAAAAAAATCTAGTGAAGCCCAATAAATAGCACATCAAGGTTGTTTCTCTTGAAAGACGGCGCACACATTTTGTGCCTTTTGGATGACAAAAAAAATCATATGCTGAGTGAAAAGTCATCAATTTTCATCCGTTCTTTTTGTGAAAGTGACCACACATATGCCAATCATCATGGAAAGTCAAATTGAATGTCTTTAATTTCTTCCATATTTTTAGGTAGCCTTGATTTTGTGAAGATAGCAAAGACTTTCACATGAAAGTGTTTTGTACCATGATGCCCTTCTTGCAATTTTTGAATGGGTAACATCACATGTTGGTTTGTACAATTTTTCCAAATCTAAACATGTGCGTGAATAGTGTTTTTTCCCTTGGTCAAGCACTTGATATTGCACCCCGCTTCTCCCCGCGGTAATAGGTCCGTCTTTTAAGGGTTAAGGGACCTCAATAGGTATTAATAGGTCCACGGTGTGAGAGATTTTCACCACATGTGGCAAAAATCCCCCCTAGAGTCGGCCGGCGGGGAGTGTATAGGACCTCTAATCTAGATTGCCTTCCAAGCAATGGAACCCCACTCTCAATATTCAAAATCGGCCTAAAAAGCCCTAAATGGAGTGGGGGCAGCACACCTAAAATGACCCAATCAAATGTCTTAATCCCCCAAATCCCCCAATCATGAACTAGAAAAGATTAAGGCAACTTATATGCAAAAATCTAACTCTAATTGGCAAATTGGGGCTCCAAATGACCTAAATTAGACCCAAACATACAAATTCAGCACATCTCATACACTCAAAACCCTAAATTCTCACATGCATTGACCCTATCATTCTTTGCCCTCAATACTACACAAAGTCAACATTGCAATGGACACCCTTGCACAAAATCTTGTATAGAAAAATCATAATCAATCATTTTCTAGATTAGATTTTTGATTCTAAGACTAGACTTCAAAAATAATTTTTCAAAATTATAAACTATCAAAAAGAGCAATTTGATAAGGTTTTATTTAACTTCGAAGTATTGTCGACACCAAAATTTGGTGCCTTGGGCATTTAGGGGTTAAGATGAAGGTAACCACTGAAGGAAAATGATAGAATATTATTTTAGGTAAGAGAACTAGAAAAGTGCAAAATCTTAAGAAAATAGATATTTTGATGTATTATATGGAAGATTTTAAATAAATAATATAGAAATTGAACATTTGTAATAACTCTATGTAGATGGTCATTCACCAAAAGAACCACCATAATAACATTTTATGTGTTTTGAAATGGAAGCAAAAAACACCTCATTTTGTGGACTTATGGACAAAATACAATCACTTGTTTTTAGAATTCCATGAAAAAATAGCTACAAGTCTACTAAAAGACCATTCCCTCCAAATTTAACCTCCAAATTTGTTTTGTTGGGTACTAAAGAATACTACCCCCTCAAAAAATTGCCRAGTGTGGAAAAAAATTGGGGGATATTTTTGAAAATTGAAAATAAAAATTAGAAAAGGTGTATAATAGTAATGAGTACCAAACCTATAAATATTGAGTCATTTGGAGCCAGAAGGCAAAAGCTATGGCCAAAAAACAAATTTGCATACTACATGAGATACAAAATAGTAATATTGTACAAGTGTTTATTGCAATCACCCATTATGGTAGAGGGACCCATAACCGATCAAATAAGCAATTATGGACATGATCTAGTATAGTGTTAGGCAAAGCAAATATTTTCAGAGGTGCATTGACTGAAATGATGGAAATTGCAAAAACTTTGGTAATTTTATCTCTTACAATGAAATTACTATGAATTTTGAAAGGCCAAAGTTGGGCTTGACCCATGATCAACATGTAGAGTCATCCAATTCCAATCATTCAAGAACTACTTTCCCGCTCATTGCTTCCTACTTTCTTACTCACTTATGTGTCATGAACTTATTGGTCCAAACCTTGAAAAAATCAAAAACACGCATTCCAAGGAGAAAATGGAAATGTGTTCCGCCTTGGTTGGAAATACAACACCCTATTGATTGGTGATGGGGTGCCGGTTAGGAATGGGTCCCTCTACCATAGATTGAATAAAAATTACATTTTGGAAAAGCTCATAGAATTGTGCATCTTTAATAAGAATTTCACTTTCATCCACTCAAAATTGATGTTGTAGTAACCTATCCAAGTTTCCAATTGTCCACTCTATGGAAAATTATTCTTTAGGGTTAATCCCTATTGTTTAAATTGTCCTCTCAAGGGACACTTGAAGGCTTGGGCAAGTTCCTAAATCTAACAATTTTTGGCATCATTTTTTAAACTCTTTTTTTAAAGAGAAAAAAAAATAGTCTTTTTACTATTATAATTATTATTTCGTTGAATGCCTAAGTTTTTCCACTACAAAAGAAAGGGGGTGTTTTAAGTATAGTCCTAGAGATAAGATTTTGAGTAATGACTTATAAGGAGTCTTTTAAGTAAGAATTTACTAAAAACACATGTCTTTTAAGTCTTAAAAGACATGTGTTTTTAGTAAATTCTTACTTAAAAGACTCCTTATAAGTCATTACTCAAAATCTTATCTCTAGGACTATACTTAAAACACCCCCTTTCTCTTGTAGTGGAAAAAATTGGGTCACCTAAATTAAAAATAGCTGAAACCAAGCTACAACAAAAAAATTGCAAAAATTTGAAATATAATCATTAAATATTTATTATTTATTGTGACTTGTTTTTTTTTGTATCAAAAGAATTGACTCATTTCATTTGGATTGACTAGTGATATGAAAGTTACAGAGCATCTTGTTTTGTGGGCAAACATAGCATCTTCTTGAGAAACATAACAGATTGAGTTCATTTTTAAACTCAATTTTCACAATGTAAAAATTCCCAAGTCTATAGGATTTAGTTCACTTGCTAGAAGCTTAGKACAATCTCACCATTTGGACTAGTGTATTTCAAGTCCATCTTAGAGCTATTAATGATTCATTTCTTCCTTCTATCTAGTACCTACTTTCACTTAGCGATTTTTTGAAGAATGAAAATTAAGTTGTTCTTTTTAGGATTCTTTTTCAAATTCTTAACTCAACTCTTCAACATCCAAAAATTTTTAATTCAAAGTTTCTAGTAGAGAAGTTTTACGCAAGGAGGATTCAAAGTCTTTGGGTTTAGGGGTTTGAATTGACAAAAATCATTTTTTTGGCCCTACAAAAATTGGGCAGCTGCACTTTACTGACTTTACAAGGCCACATTTGCATGAAAAAATGTCCAAAATGTTGGTATCTCTTTGGATTCATTCTTTTAGGCAAGTTTGTCTACATGCTTAAAAAATTTTAGATCATTTGGAATTGTAGAAAATATAGATAGTAAGTAGAAAAAAGTAGAAAATGACTCCAAATACTAAATTGTAAACAATTTATTTATGGACTTGAAAAGTGCCAATCCCAATGGTTAAAATGTTGTAATAAACAATTTACACCTACTGTTTCTATTTTTTTCTAAAATATAAAAAATTAAATTAAATAATGGATTTCAAACTTTTTGTAGAGTAGAGATTCTATAACTATCTGCAAACTACCCCAAACTAAAACTCCTCATAACTTTTTGATTCATTACATGTTTTTTGAGGCTCAAAAAGGGCCGCAAGTTCCCAACTGTATTCTTGCATTCCCGCAGCTCTGCAGCAGCAGCTTGAAGTGGCGAAGCAACTGCCACGTCAAATTTTTTTTGTTTAAAAACTAAACAAATAAATCCTTTTTTTACATTTCAGGACCAAAAAAACATTTTTTTTTTTTTTTTTTGTTTTGGTAATTATTTTTCTTACAGCAGCCAGCCGTTCCATCACTGCATTGAAAACAACAAGGGGAACAAGGCTGAAACGGCCTTCTAGAGGCCTCGTTTCTCATCTAATGCAACTATCAAAATATAATGATTCAAAACTTTCCACTTTAGATAAAAATCTAAAGAACCAATTTCAAATTTTTATTTTTAAGAAAAGTAAATTTTAAAGAAGTTTTTTTGCTACCCGGGCTGCCCGCCGAGAAATGAAAAATACATATTATACAAATACTTTTTAATTATTTATTCAAAAGTTATGAAAATTATTGGGCCTTAAAGGTACTCATTGGACAATTTTGTGTGAAAATTTCATAAAGCACCAAATTGTGAATGTTTTATTTTTTTTTAAATTCCATTCACTACAAGAGAAAGGGGTGTTTTAAGTGAGTTTTTAAGTATAGTCCTAGACACAAGATTTTAAGTAATGACCTTTAAGAAGATTTTCAGTAAAAATTTACTTAAAATGCATGTATTTTAAGTAAATTTTTACTAAATATCTCCTTAAAGGTCGTTATTTAAAATCTTGTATCTAGGACTATACTTAAAAACTCACTTATAACACCCCTTTTTCTTGTAGTGATTCTACGAAGAATTTCAATAGTAGTGATTTAAATATTTAACAAATAATGAAAAACTACTCTAAAATTTTATAATTTAAAATGAACAAAAAAGTATTCATCTTTTGATTCTTGGACATTGTACTATTCAAATCAAGAAGAATTTCATGACCAATTTGTTAACTTGTGCCAAATCAACAAAAAATTGTGAAAATGGTCGATACAATGCTCAATTCAACAAAAAATTGTTCATTTTCTAGTAGTGTTGGTACCGTCATAAAGCTCTCGGCGAGGAGGGGTGCACGGGCTTGGTTTCCTAGCGTTCCAACCTACGGCGTGAAAGTTATGGATTTTTGACTTATTTTTTGTTTTCAAAAATTTGAAAATTACTTCTACTTTGATTTTGATTGTGGCAACACCACATGGCACACTAGTCCATCCTTTTAAATCACTAGTCTATCCTTTTAAATTAGGTTGTTTGATTGTTTTTTGTTTGTTTGTTTGTTATGTTGAAATCTCCCGGACCGTGCGGCCACTGGTGGCATGCTTGGTACTGTTGGAAAGCCCTCGGCAAGGAAGGTGAACGGGCTTGGTTTTGTGGCGTTCCAACTCATAGTGAGAAAGTTATTGATTTTGGAGTTATTTTTGTTTAAAGAAATTGGAAAATTACTTTTACTTTTGATTTCATTGTAGCAATGGAACAAGGCACACTAGTCCATACCTTAAGTTAAATAGGATGTTTTTGTTTTGTTTTGTTTTGTTTGTTTTTTATGTTGACATCTTCCAGACCGTGCATCCCTCGACTATGTTTTTGGTACCATTGGAAAGCCCTCGGCAAGGAAGGGTGCAAGGGCTTTGTTTTGTAGCATTTGGACTTGCGGGGCAAAAGTTATTGAATTTTGAAGTTTTTATGAATTAAAAAAAAATTACTTTTACTTTTATTTTGGCTATAGCAACGGCACAGGGCACACCAATTGTGTTAAAAAGAGGATGGGAAAATCGGATTATTTGGTTAAAAATACCTTATTAAACTTGCAATCCAATTGCTTAACTTGAGGTATTGTAACAATTGTGTAATGTTTATCTTTAACCTTTAAATGCCCAAGCCCTTCCAAGTGTGTTTTGAATATGAAAAAAGAGCATTGGCTTGTAGTTATCCCTAATGGGGTGATTGCAAGAAAGACTCCCCCGTTTTTGTAGCGTTTGGCATAGTACTCACATAGTACTCATGTTTTTTTCGGGAGTACTGTAAAAATAGAAAAACAATTTTAAAAAAATGTGAAAAATATATTTAATGTATACACTTGTAAGAAGAAGGTCCCAATGAAGGAAAAGCGTAGGAAAATTCTCTAAGTAGGAGAACTAGAAATGTGCAAAATTTCATGAAAATAGGTGTTTAGATGTTTTAATTTGTAGAAAATAGGAAATATAATTTTAAAAAAAACTAAAAACTGGAAATTTGGGAGAACTTTATGATAAAGAGATTTCACCAAAATAATGATCTTAAAACCATCTTGAATGTTCAGAAGTGCGCGCGCAAGAGACCCATGTTAGCACGCATGTAGAGGACATAAAATAATGTTTTTTTAGATTCCCTTTGGCAAATGCTTGCCCACCTAGTGTGGGAATAGACCACAAAAMTTTCAGCTCTAGATCATTAATTTTGGGCACTCCCCAGTACTAAAAACCTCTAAATTGCAAAACATGACAAATTAGCTAAATTTAAATTTAAATATAAAATGATTTTTTTAAATTTCTAAAAAATAAGGAATCTAATTGTTATCAAGCAAGACATCTCCAAGAAAATTCTCAAGTCAATTGGTCTCATACTTCAAAAGTTATAGTGGATGGAAACTCCACAATTCGAATTGTGACGCAAAATAGTACTGGTCTTTCTTGCATTCACCCAATGAAGCACATTTATTTTTTTCAAAATCTAACCATATAGATATTTAGAGAGCTTTCTTATTAGTATCTAAACCAATTTGAGTGTAAAATTGCAAAAGAGTTGTGAAAAAAACAAAACAAGAGAAATTTACATTTTTTATTTTTAGTATGTTGTTATCTCCACATTGTTTCACATATTTGCATATAAAAGTTTTTGGGATTGGAGGTGACATGAACAACTGCAAAGTGTGTTAGCATACTAAAATTTACTTCCAAAAAACTAAATTTCAATCAAATGAAAAGCTATCAAACTCATTAAATAATCCACCTTGCAATTGTTGAAACACAATTTTTTTTAAGAAGTAGAAAACTGCAAATAGCTCCAAATCAACATTTACATGGTGAAATTTGTGAAAACACTTCAATCTTTCCATTGGTATCATTTTCAAAGCAAATCAAATTTAAGAGACATTTAGAATCCAATTTTGAAAGTCAAAATGAAATTAGATGTAGGCTAGATGCCTAGATTGCTAGAAGAAAATGTTGAATGCAGTGTTGAAGGATGAATTAGAAATAAAATTTCATCTACCTATAATTTTAGCTAAAACTATCCCATCATGAAAAAATTTAGTATTTTAGATTAGGCATGTTGCGCTGTATAATTTAAGCTAATAAATTTTTTTACTTTTTCAATTTTGATTTGAAAATCTGTAATTTTGGCATAGATTGGCCAAAACCATCCAAAAGCTCTTACTACTACAAATTTATATCAGTTTTAGTTGAGATGTGAACAATTTATAATTCAATACTAGAAAAAACTTGTTTATTGCATAAAATCCAAAATGAACAGTTTTTAAATATCCAACTTAGGATTCAAAGCCCAACAAAAAAACATGATTGTGTATGCTTTATGTTAAGGATACARATAAAACTCTCACGCTTGTCATGTACAAAAGTTTGTTTCTTTTTTTGAAAACTTCTCAGAAATTTCATACAAGTCACATTTATAGACGRTCTCTATAGGYCATATRGAAGTCACAAAATTATTCATATGAAGATTGAGGCTCACCRTAGGCACATGTGTCCTCGTATTACAATTAAAAGATGWTTGTTTGGATGTTYTTACAAGGATATAGACTATGAAAGCAYTATCCATTTTTCTTGCTTCAAAAATGTTTTAAATAATGTTTGTATCAATTACTTTTGCTTCYACACACTTTGTGCATGGATATAAATACATTCATAMATGATTGACATTTGCTTGGATGTCTTTTGTATTCTATAACTATAGATGCTTAAGGCCTTTCAATTTCCCTTTAAACATTTTGTGAAGTTGGAATGTCAACATGTATCCATTTTGTATCAAATTTAATTGTTAAACAAGCTCAATTGTATAATATATTCATATTTGGTCAATTGTATGTCTATGCCAAGTCACATGACTAGAGCAAGTTATATGCATGACTTGGTCAAGTCATATGACTAATACAAGTCATGTGTATGACTAGAGCAAGTTATATGATTAGAGCAAGTCATGTACATGACTAGGGGTTTTGAAACCCTAGCCGCCACTTCTTTGTAGCCGCCACTTATTTAGGGTTTTGAAACCCTGGCCGCTATTTTTCGTAGGCACCTCTTCAAAGTGGAACATTTGACTATTCTTGCTTTTTTCTTCTTTGTTTCTTGTTGCCTCTTGGGTCTTATTTCTTGTTGCCTTCTAGATCTTGTTTCTTTTTGTTTTTTAATTTTTGATCCTTGTTGCTTATTAGTTCTTGCTTCTTGTGGACTCTTGGTTCTTGGTTCTTGTTTTTTGGTTCTTCTTGTTGGTTCTTTAATTCTTGCTTCTATCCTTTTAGTTTTTGCTTGCCACATGGACAGTGCGACCCGGAGATCTCCTGCAAAAAGAGCATCTGAATACACATTAGATTTATCCAAGGTAGGAGTGTCTGCTAAGTAGCCCAACAAACCACCGTCCATAGTGAAGTATCGCTAAAGTAAACGCAGGTCATGAGGAGATTCAGTATTCTCCATGCCAACATGCATACTGACATGAGGAATGAAGCGWTATCTCTTTCAGGAGTAACCTTAACC
The DNA here is from genome assembly GCA_006891605.1 of Pleurozium schreberi. Lineage (NCBI taxonomy): Eukaryota > Viridiplantae > Streptophyta > Bryopsida > Hypnales > Hylocomiaceae > Pleurozium > Pleurozium schreberi. Next base: position 24,387 of record VACF01000538.1, on the reverse strand, counting down.
AGAACATTTTGCTCATCAAAGACTTGCCAACACATACAGAGAAACTCTGCGTCACTGGAGTTTAAATTAAAAATTAAGACATCGAAAATAAACCAAACAGTAGACATCATAGCTACCRAAGGGATTGCATGTTCAATTTTTRCCGATCCTATATGTCCGAATCAATGCATGAGACAAGCTGAATTACAAGATCACAAAGGCATCCWGGACATGCACCCAAGTAGATACCTGCTGATTGATTATACAAGAGATATTTAATTATGAATTTTGCAATCAGGGCTCAACTGAGTCCTGCTGTTGCTCTGTAAGTACCATGACTGATTTCGCAGTTATCACAGGACCCCAAATTGCAGAGTTTGTGAAGTCGACTCGAACAATAACTGAGTACTACCCAACACCTAGAATCATCTCCCAAACAAAATACTGATCTTTCCAAATGAACGTTCTAAAATAAAAAGGCAACCCTATATTAACAATCTTAGAACTCTAATAATTCAGCCAAAATCATTTAGATGCACCCTTCTCCACGGATAATGAGGTATGATGGTTAAACCAAGGTAGGAAGACCTAGCCTCTACACCAATATGTTGGAATCTTGCAGAGCGCCTGAAACCCTAGCTCACAAAACTAAASTATGATCACTCCATGCCGTGGCGAGGGGATCTGAAGGACTTCCACCCCATAAAGACAAGTGATGCGAAATAACAAATTATCAACAACGAAAACCGGAAAGTCCGAACACAATCGATCCTCTGCCACAGCAGCAAGAAATGCCAGAGCTACCTCACAATCCTCATTCCGCCAAAGGTTTCAACCTAGTAAGCCTCCGAATCCGATCCTTGTCGGTGTGCTCCAAAGCTCCTTGGGAAATAATCTCATCCAAACACAAGCACACCTTCCCGTACTTCTCCAAGAACAAGCGCTCACTAGGGTCCTTCCTGCAGACCTCCTTCACACTCGATGTGACGGCATTCAAAACTTCCATCAACGCAAGCTCATCATAGACCTCCTTTCCCACGGMAAAAATACAAATGTCGCCGATGACGGTGTACACAATGAACACGGACTTGTGCGACGCCACGAAAACCTCGTCRTCGCGCGCGGTTTTGAGATTCTCCGTCGTCAGCTTGACCAAGAAGGAGCGCCAGTGCAGGCGCTCCTCCGCGGGAAGTCCATGAAACCGCTCCAGAAGCACATTGCCTGTGCGGTTGGTGAAGAGCACGCACAGAATCATTGCGGCTATGGCGATCACCAGCTCCGCGACGTTGCGAAAACGGAACGCAAACCCCACTGAAAATATACTGACGAAGGAGACGACCGCAACGAAGGTTGGAGCTCCTGATACCCTTCATGTATTTTGCTTCATAACCCGGTATAAACCGGTGAAGTCCGGTTCCTACCCTGACCTGGTGTCAATTGGGGATTATTGTTGTAAAGTTTTACTAGTGAGTTTTGATTTGGAAGTAGACCAATTTTAATGTAATTAATACTGTGGAGTTCTAAGTGGTGGAACCATTTGTCATGTCCTAGGCAATCACATACATCATATTCTTCCAATTTAACCGTGGAGCCCGCAGACGTCCAGTTTCTGGACGATGAACAGATTGAAACTTCAGATTCATCCTCCCAACTGCTTGGATGAAAGTTATTATAATTTTTAGAGATACTCTATTGAGTTGCTGTTCTATCTAAAGGTTAGATTTGGTGTTACTAGAGCACATATTTTTCTAAAATTACCAATGTGCAAGTGTGTCAAGTGGTTGACCAATCCAAAATTGCATTGACTTTAGTTCAAAACCGGATATGCCAAAATGAGGTCATAGATTGTAAGAACAAAAATTTCAAAAAATCATCATGTCAAAAGAACCTCATTTCAAATCCATTCCGACAAATTTTACTCCAAAAATGCTTATATTTTGTTTGTTCTTGAATTTTGAAGGAATTTTGAAATTTTCCTTTCAAAATTTATAAAAAAATATTGGTGATAGCATTGGTGAATCTAACCGTACGGATGGAATCTACAATTCTCATTCTACAACTTTTATTTGTATTTCTAGCAATCACCCTCTACTAAATTTTTCACACTAGTCTATTTTGTTCCATGCATTAAATTAGGTTGTTCATTCATTTACATATTTTTGTTATGGTGAGATCATCGGAATCACGTGTCACTTGGTCACAAACCTTTTAGATATTATTAGACAACTCTCTACAAAGAGCTGTGCATGAGCTTTGTTTCACAGCATTTGGAACTACGTTGTGAAAGTTATTGAATTTTAAAGTTTTTTTAATAACAAATTTAGGAAATTCCTTTTGTTTTTATTTAAGGAGATGAAAAATCCGGGTTTATATAAATGGTTGACCAAGCCAAAATTGCATTGACTTTAGTTCAAAATTGGATTTGCCAAAATGAGGTCATACATTGTAAGATTACAAAAATTTCAAAAAATCACCATGTCAAAAGAACCTCATTTCAAATCCATTCCAGAAAAGTTTACTCCAAAAATGCTTATATTTAGTTTGTTCTTGAATTTTGAAGTAATTTTGAAATTTCCCTTTCAAAATTTATAAAAAAATATTGATGATAGCATTGGCAAATCTAACCGTTCGGATGGAATCTACACTAAATAGTGAAATTAGGTTGCCCCTCACTAATTTCTCGACATTCCACACAATATAAATATTTATTGTTACTGTAGAAGAATGCACTACTTTTGAATTAGTTATTGTAGAAGTTGGAACTCATGAACCTCCATGTGTATAAATGGAAGTATTTTTTAGAAATATTTGTTGACTTTCATGGCTGGTAGAGTAACTTTTGGGGGGTAAGGCAACCTAATTGTGAAGGCAACCTAATTTCATTTTTTAGTTTACAACTCTTAGTCTACAACTTTTATTTGTATATCAATTCCAAATTACGCTTCCAATTAGCACTTTATAATGATTTTTCTAAGGTCTTCAATTTTGAGGATGAATCAGGACGCTCTACTATTAATGCAATGTTTGTGCTATTTCATCGTAATACCGCCATTTTAATGAAATTCACCATCAACGTCCCACACAACGTCGCCAGTCAACGCCGCGGAAACGACGGAGCTTTCCTTCACCTTTAAGCCGCGGACTGCCGACGGTCAACGAAACTTAGCACGAGCTTCCGAGCCTCCGGATCATCAGCACAATAGCGTGTCACRCCGTTGGGAACGCGGAGCTCTCACGAACAGTGTCAACTGCCTGCCACCAAATTTGAATACCGAACTCCGCAGCCCGCAACCGCACTCCCACAAGCAGTSGGGACCACGTTTTKTCTAATTACAGTGACACTTCAATAGTCAGTCAACCGGTCGCGCACCAGGCCTCTTACTTATTACTGTAGCTAGCGGGTCACCCGGATCAGATGGGGCCCTCCGCAGTCAAATGGATTCGCCTGCGACCACTGGGAACTCGGAACGCCGCCAAACGTCGATCGTATGTTTAATAAGTCCAAAAATCCCCAAATCCCCAAATCTCACTCACTTGAGAGTCAGTGCTTGACCTGGTTTGACTTCATTCCTTTCCATTAGTTGCAGTCCGCCTTCAAGCATCGATTGATAATTATCTAGTTCCGTCAGTCAGTTCAGGTTCAGCTGCCGAAATCGTTGCTATCGGCTCGCAAATCTTTGCGAATTGAAGAAAGTTCTTAATTAGAGATTTTGTCGTGGGCTTAATTTCGAACAAATTTTTTTGTCATAGAATGTGTCTAGGAGGGACGTTTAAGTAGGGGAGGTTTGAGCACCCTGTCGCAAAGTCATGAAGAGGTCGGTACTAGAACAGAATTTAGTTCGAACGAACTTATTAGCATTTTCGAGGAGGAGTTGTTAGGGGAGGAGTTCCGGAACAGAGATTGCTGGGTTTTTTGCAGTACCCATAATCGGGWAGAGATGGGCCAGGGAGGTGAGGGCGATGGCGGAGGCTCGAAGATTAACTGGGTGTACGTGGGCGAAGGAAACGGTCGATGCAGGCACTGAAAGATTGGTGATTTCAGCTGATTCGAAACGGCTAGATTTGATTGAACAAGTTACTAATGTGTGGAATGCGAGGCGTTCAAGACATTGCTCACGGTGACTCGAATTCGAACAATTCTCYAAGCTCCATTTTACAGGGAATTTTTCAASTCCTTCGGAGACGGTTGAATTAGAATGCGCCAACCACAGCGCAATCGTAGAGAGGATTGCATTCTTTCGAACACCCACCCAGTTCCTATCGATTCCCGTATTGAATCCTTGTGAGAAAATTGTACACAGCGGGAGCTGCCATGGCKGGACCAAGTACATTTTTCACTCAGGGATTCAACATGAACAATTGTGTGTTCTGAGATTTGTTTAATTACCAATTTGTACACCAGTGTGCTATACTTATGGGTACTCATTACAAAATTAGGAAATTGGTAAATTAGTGCCCGTTGCCATTCAATTTTCAAGTAGATAGGGTGAACTTTAGAATTTCAGGTTAATTTGAGTACATCCCCGATTCTGCAAAATTTTGTACAAAGAATGGAGGATAGAATATTTTGAGGATAGAATGGAGGGAGCCCTTRGGTTTTTTTCCGTGATCAGAAACTGGTCGCATGAATTAATTTCAGGAATACAATTCCGGCCATGGCGAATGGTTTGTTTTTTTGCATTTCAGAGTGAGTGATACTTGTGCTATTGTATAAGTTTAGTTCAGACATTTTTCAAGGACGGAATTTTCTACCTATTTCACTATTTTTCAACATATAGTCCTTCACTCGCTTCAGTGGTGTTGGAGATCGAAGAAGTCCATTTGTTTGCTCAATCGTCAATTAGATTMAGAACCCAATTAACCTTACATTTGCAAGTTTGTTTTTTTAGTAAATTCCTCAAATTCATTAGACATTATACCGAATTGCTGGTCAGATTCGATGTGACTGAACTGGCGCTTTTGAAAATGTAATACGATTGCGATGGGTTTTGAAAGAAATACAAAACCGCATCTTCCACCAATTTACGTCTCCTCTTTTGATGTTCTGCGAAAAAACTTTTCAAGTTGAAGTCACTGCCTCACCCTTGTCTACTGTAGAAATTTCAAAAGCATATCGAAGACTAAATCTAAATAACCATAGTCACTTGATCATCTATGAACATGAGTACGTGTTTTGTAACGAAAGGTCTTCGTCGTCGATGTTCATCTACAACTTAGACTTGGACCATAGAGAGGAGTATCAGAGAAATAATCTTTGATCATCCTTTTGTGCATCTCATGTCTATCTCTTTCAATATTTACAGCTCTACCAGGTTGGGAGCCACACACAACCCTAGGTCTCTCCAAATCATCCATCATCTTCCCCACTTCCAGTCCTACAACCCATCTCAAAGCATAGTCATCTTTGTCATCATCCTCAAGTAAATGTTGCCTTGCAGCTATAAGACGTGTCCTCCAAGCCTGCATTTCATAACTGACTACAAGCAAATGGATGTAAATAACTTGAGCAACCCAAACTCACCCTAAACTCACACCAAAAATTGTACAACAACTTGTGGCCACAGCCATAGTTCAAGTACAGACACAATAGTGCTAAGTGGTTACCCAATAGTGCCAAGCATTCACTACACTGATGATGTTAAATAGTGTACCCATACTAACTATTTTAGAAACGCTATAAGTTTTTACTCTTCATGAATACTTTTACGGAGTGCATGGACCTTTATAGTTCTATAGTTGGGAAAACTTTCTACCTATAGTTGGTAAAAATATTCATTAAGAGTAAAAACTTATGACTGTTTTAAATCAATTAGTGTAGTTAACACTATTTAACATCATTAGTGTAGTGCTACATGGTGAATCAATAGTGGCAAAAAATGAGTAGAGCCCGGGCAATAAGTAAAAGGCCCCAAATCAAGCATGAGTCACAGTGGATCAATGCAGATATGGGTGGGGAGTACACAAACTTGGACACTTTTCTTATTTCCAAGCCCGCCACATGTTGTTTTCCAGGCTCAAACTCCAGAGCAAGAGTGGAGATGCTCTAATACGGTTAGGAACATTCTTTTACGGCTAGAGTATTTTTATCTTCAAAAAGAAATGAATTAAATATTTCATTTTATTTTCAAAAAATATCCCCATATTTTGAGATTTTTTTTACTTTTTTTATTTTATTGCTGCATCCAACCCCCATAGTGTTAGGCCTATTTGCATGAAGGACCGGACAAGATATGGAGCTCCAAGCATCAAAGCTTTGAGTTCCAATCCAAGCTACATCATGCTTCCGGATGCAAACGGGTTCTCCAAATAAAATATCCACTTTTCTATTAGTATTTGGAATTATATGACATGCGGAAATCAATKAATGAGGKAGGCCACAAGGACAAATCTTGGAWTATGATAGATAAAGAGAYACGTGGAGAATGTTTTTTATGAAAATAGTAAGTCGGGTTGATGGAAAGGAGAGCAGGTTTGCAAATCCTAAATTCAAGGATGGAAGAGCCAARGAGGGACMRGAGCTCTATATCGGTAATMRGRTTGCCAATTTCCACTTGTAAACCCCACCTAGCCCGGTTGGAGGTCCGATCTGGTCCAYCATGCAAACTGGCCCTTAYGTGTTTGGGATGTGTTTGCATTCATTTGTTGTTCAAAATTTGAACTTTKGGTCTTCARGAATTCAAATATGTAGGATTTGTTTTTTGAACTTCCACCAAGTATGTTGTAAGATATYAGTCTCCAAAGAAAAAAGAATTTTTTGTTTTGCACTTCAATTGACAGTTTTGACTAGGTTTTTAGACTTTGAATCYTCCCAACTTAAAACTTTTTGACTACAAGGTTTTGGAGGTTAAATATTTATGGTAGAAAATTGAGTTGAAAACTTGTGGAATTTTAAAAAGTTTAACCAATTTTTTTTAATTTAAATTATTACCAAGTAGATGCAGATATAAGAAAATTATGATGGAAAATTCAATTTGATAGTAGGTTTAAAATAAAATATAATCAATTATATTGGTGRGATTGATATAACAAGTATTTTAATTTTGTTGACCATTTTATATGTAAATTAAAAGCAAATTCCATACACGTGCTTTTTATAAAAATATGTGGATTGTGTACAAAACAAGGATTCTTCATAAATTTTACGTCCCTAATACAAATAGAAAGAACAAAGACTTTCCATGCGGACGGTGATTTATTTTATGAGACTCAAAAAATCTAAAACAAAGTTTTTTTATTGTTATTATTGTTGTCCATGGTGACTGCTTGAGCATTTTGAGCATAGCAAGCAAGACATACAATTTTTCTCCTAGGCACCTGCCTATTCAAATAAAAATTATATAACTTGAAAGCAAATTTATTCACTTACCTCTACAAAATGTTTCAAAGATTATAATAAAATTTGACGTTATAACTTATAAGAAACTATCCTAAATATTAGAAAGTTCATCATATGACTTTGTAACTTGCACATGCCATTATATGGCTTTGAATTGTGGAATGTCACTCTAGTGATGTTTTGAGGTGATGGATGCCTTCTTAGAGGCTTGGTAGATTGAAAGTTATTTTTTTATATAATGTCTGGCAAAGTTGTTTGAATACATTTTCAACATTTAGTATTGTAAACTTTCTTATTGTAGTATTAATGACTTTTCTACTAAAAAAGATGCACAATCCATGGATCGTTTTTTTAGTATATATTGGCAACTTATTACGTTTCACTCTTGATGTGAATCTTTAGCCATCATGATGATGATCTTTTCAAAATTTGAGTCCAACAAATGAGAAACATATTTATAAAGTTTAGTTTTCTACTTCAATTCAATATTTTAATGTAAAGTGCACTTGAGGCCTAATTATGACCATGAATCCATGACATGCCAAGTTTCTAATTGAAAACAAAATGGCAACTTTGGTTTACACCATAATGTTCTACACTATAGTATACACCAATGGTGAAAATTCATTTATATTTCTTGAAATCATATTATTTATTTTGATATGATTCTTTTTTCACTTTAAAAAAAAAATTCACTATTATTTAAAAAAAATTCACCTCCAAATCCAAAAATGTTATAACTTACATAAAAACTAATTCCACATTTTCATSTCTCAAAATGAATGTAACAAATTTCAATCATACATAGTTGCAAAATGGTTGCAAGAAAATTGAAGGATTGTGCAATTTGAATGCTTGGTTGTGGCTCATCAAACACAGTGAAGGATTGTTCAGAGCTATTAACCATTTAGTTTTTTTTCCAATCTTGGACCTACTTCTACTTAACAATTTTTGAATGATTGAATATTAAGTGTGTTTCTTTTGAAGTTTTTTCTCCTAATCCTAAACTTGAATCTTCAACACATAAAATTTTAATTTCAAACTCAATAGAGCAAAAAAATTTGATTAGGAAGCTTCAAAGCCAAAAAATCTACTCATAGAATGTATAAAAAATGATGGGTTTTTTCCCTTTAAACGCGGATATCTTACAATCTATGCAGTCAAAGTTTGTGAGTGCAAGATCCTTGGGTTAGATATGCAAAAAAATTGAAAATTTTGAAAGCTTTGCATCTTGCAATAGAAATGGTAGTTTTGAATGGATTTTGAGAGAAAAAAGGCCTTGGGACTTTAGGGGCTAAACAGTGCCTCATCACCAATCAATAGGGTGTTGTATTTCCGACCAAGGCTGTAACAATTTCCATTTTCTCCTTGGAATGTGTGCTTTTGATTTTCTCAAAGTTTGGACCAATAAGTTCATGACACATAAGTAAGCAAGAAAGTAGGAAGCAATGAGCGGGAAAGTAGTTCTTGAATGTCAGGAATTGGATGACTCTAGATGTTGATCATGGGTCAAGCCCAACTTTGGCCTTTCAAAATTCATAGTAATTTGATTGTAAGAGATCAAATTACCAAAGTTTTTACAATTTCCATCATTTCAGTCAAATAATGCACCTCTAAAATATTGTTTTTGCCTAACACTACCCTAGATCATGTCCATAATTGCTTATTTGATCGGTTACTGGTCCTTCTACCATAATGGCCAGGGTGAACTGACCTTTTTGCTCAGCCATTCCAAGTCATTCCAAGGGTGCAGTAAAATAAAAATCCCCCTATTTTGTGCTTGATTAATTTACCTTGCTCACCCGTCCTATCTCATGTGGGGCCTTTGATTGCAAATATGAATTCATAATTTGCAAATTCTATCATGCATGGAAAATAATAAATTTTGGGGGTTTCCCGAGTGGCTGAGCAAGGGGGTCAGTTCACCCGGGCAGTTACTCTACAAATGATATTTACTAATGATATTTACTAGAGTAGTTGACTCCTTCAAAGCTCTACAAATTCTATGGAGATAGATGCTCACTTTGTTCTGAAATTGATGCTTGCCCAGGTTCAGGTAAGTTAGTGCTTCACATTGTCACTTTTGCTGCCCACTGTGTAAATTTTTTCCATAAGTTATATGAAATGGACCTTTAGCAAGTTAAGGTAACCACCCATTGCCATCAGAATTGGAGTACGCCCCCATTGTGATCAAAATTGTAATGGTGGTGTACATTTGAGTTCTGTAATATAAAGTTCATGTGGTATTATGGAGATGGTTTCTCAGTTTTTTCACATGAGGGGACTCTAGGTGACAATCTAGGCTATCACAATTTTTCCATTATTTGAGCTTGTACACCTCAATCACTTGTATTCACTGGAATTGTGGAGGGCCATTTCTCTACTGGGCAAATTCACCTGTATTATTGTTGTGGTCAAACACTATAATCTCTTTTACTTATTTAACCCCTAAATGGTTTTGACTATGTTTTCGCCAAAAATGCTCCAAAACTACCATTTCTAATACAAATACCAATTTTTTTTTTTTAAATCTTTTGACACATGTAACCGTAGGATCTTGTAGTACGCTAGTTCTAAGAGATACGGAAAAAATTACATAATTTTCCACCATGTAGATTGCAAGATATTAGAGTTTGAATTCACAAAAATCATTCAGTTTTTGGAATTTTCGAAAAACCTAGCAGCAGTGTTTCACAAGCTCACATTTGTACGAAAAAATGTCCAAAATAGTGGTCACTCTTTGGATTCATTCTTCAAGGCAAGTTGGTTACATGCTTGAAAAATTTCAAATCATTTGGAAATGTACAACACATAGGAAAAAAATAGTAAGTAGAAAGAAGTAGAAAATGACTAAAAATACTAAATTGTAAACAGTTTACTTAAGGAATTGAAAAATGCCAATCCAAATGGTTTAAATGTTGTAATAAACAATTCACACTAACTAATTTTGTTTTTTTCCAAAAATCTTAAAAATTTAATTAAATAATGGATTTCAAACTTTCTTGTAGAATAGAGATTCTATAACTACCAGCAAACTACTCTAAACTAAAACTCCTCATAACTTTTGACTCAATGATCAAAATAGAATGATTCAAAGCTTTCCACTTAGATGAAAATCTAAAGAACCAGATTCAAATTTTTATTTAAAAAAAATAATAATTTCAAAGAAGTTTTTTTTGTGCCCGGACTGCCCACCAAGCAATGAAAACTACGTATCATACAATAACTTTTTAAATATATAGTCAAAAGTTATGAAAATTGTTTAGACTTAAAGTTGCTCCTTAGGCACATGTTTTGTCAAAATTTCAAAGAAAAATAATAAAAACTCCATTCGTAGTGAGTTGCCCAAAATTGCTATGTTGCCAAAAAAATGGAATTTGTGCATTTAGGGGTGAACCAAAACAACAAAAAGCTACTATGTTGCCTAAATATGCAATTTAGGGCTTTATGGGTTAAATGTAGGGTCACATTTTCCAAAAAAGAAATGCAACTATGACATTGGCATTTAACCTGTTTAGTTAGTATGTTTGATATAGCTCATGAGCTAAGGTAAGACAACCCATTGTGGTCAGAATTTAGAAAAATTTCAATTTTTCCCCCCTAATCCTTGTAGGATGTGGCAATTATGCTTGGGCCCCGGTTTCCAGTATTTCATATTTTCGTGATGGTTCCCTTACATATTGGTCAAAACATGAAATTATAAAGACCTTGGCAAAGTTGTGCAACAAATTATGAGATTCAAAAATAAATTGAAAGAATAAAGGGGCAAAAACTCTGCCTAGGCAAAGAACATATTCTATGTATTCTCCATGAATACACCAATTTTTTCTCTATACTTCACTAAGAAAAAAAATATCTTAAAAAAAATTTAGAGCAAGCTATGCATATTCCTCAATCCCATTTAATTTTATGGCCCTAGAAAACCAATTTTACATGCCCAAAATCTTGATTGTACGGAGGACCTGTAACGTATCCACATCGTATTTTGCTGTCAAACATCCTAAAGGGGTTAAAGACAAGTGTGAAAAACACCAAGTGCAATTGATATTACATTTTTTTGATAAAATATGAATATGCTAGGAATTTTTGAAGTGTTCATTTCCATGGCCCAACAAGGTCTATAGACCACCCCATAGCCAACAAAAGCTGAACCCATGATGCTCATCTCACTACCTAAAGCAATCACAATATTTTCTAACATGGAATGCCTATAAAGTCAATTCTTGTAATGAATTTCACACTGAAAAGTTGAAAGTCCCTTATGTGGTCACTAATCACTTCATCACTATCATGTAAGATATTGATTGTGGTCCAAATCTCACATGAGTAAAAAACACACAATGGGACCACTTCATATGTGACCACTATGGGTCAAATAATCGCAATGGGCTGTTTTACCTTATATCAAACTTCCAAACTAAAAGAGCTAAAGGGCAACGTCATAATTGTGTTTCTTCTAAGTACATTTCTAGTATTTGGTTTGCACAAACAAACTAAGACTGAAGAAAAAAAATTTCAATTTGTATTTTTAGCATTTAAAAAAAATCAAGGTTCAATTTGTTATGATTAAGAATACAAAATAAATAGAATGACTCCAAATCTTTTGAAGATGTTCCAAAAATATGTTAATAATAGAAATCATTAGATTTCAAAGTTTGGCACATAAATAATTATATAAAACTTTTAGGGTCCAATTTGGGCAATTTTGGCTTTATGTTTGAAAATGTATATGACTTTAAGAAGGTTTCTATTTTTTATTTTTTAAATTAGAAAATTACAAATTCTCCTTAGATTCCAATCAAATATTTTTTTAGTGAGGGAAAAAAAATTAATATTCATTTTCTTATAATTTCTTCCTCCAAAATATTTATAATCTAAAAATCCAATAGTCAGTATTTTCCACAACTAATTTCATGCATCCTAGACAAAAAATTAAAAATTTGAAGCACATCCATGTACAAAATATTATCAAAGTGGGGCAGCTCATTAAAAGCCTCCATTGTCAAGAAGTTATTTGACCTTGAGGGGTTAAAGTATTCCAAAAAATTGAGTATGAGCACTATGAAAATGCAACAAAATCAATAGGTGTTTCTTGCAATCACCCTAATTAAAGGTCAATAACTTTTGATGTCAATTTTGTTAAATTGGTGGAGTTTCATAACGTTTGCATTTATCTTGACATTCAAGCCCCCTAAACTGAATATAGATCCATAATCATCTTGTTTGGATTGTCACAAATTTTGGTATACATAATTGTACCAATTTGATAAAATTGATGTAAACTCCAAATTTAGATGGATATGAGGACTGTGGAAGTTTGAAAAGGTTGCTACATTTCTAATAAAAAAACAAGCAACTAGAGCAAGTGCTACTTCAAGAGTTGGATATTCTCTCACATAATACTTGTTTTAAATAGGCATATTCATTGCWTTATGATTTATGAAGGGTGATTGCAAGAAACACTTGTACTATTTTGCGTCACACATTGCGTGTGGAAGTTGTTTGGGGCCATAACTTTTTCAAAAATGCTCAAAAGAACAAGAAATTTGGAAGCAAGCCTTTTGATGGTATAGAAAATAAACATGACTTTTTTTTTTTTTTTCAATTTTAGTAAAATTACTTAAATGATCAAAATTGAATTTTGATAATATGTCACACTTGCAGTTTTGGTGGTTTCTAGTACTATCGAGTACCTTTTTGAAAAGTTAGGTCATGAAACTTTGTGGGATGCTTTATAATATGGAAATACAACTTTCCAAGAGAAGGATTTTTGATTGCCTATTGCAAATGAGTTCTAGATTGGCCTAAAGCGAGCATCATTTGCAATGAATTTTTGAATAATGAAAAATGATTTTGGTGGATTATTTTTATGACTAGACATCCACATAAAGTTGTTTCAAATGACCAATTTTTATTTATTTATGAAAATTTTATCCTATCTTTTACTAATTGAAATATCAAAGTATGTATTTTCTTGAGACTTGGCGCTTTTCAAGTTCTCCTACTTAGAGATTTTTTCTACACTTTTCCTTCCTAGGGTGTCTTCTTCTTAAAGGTATATACATCAATCATAATTTTTTTAAATTTATGAAATTAATTTTCTAATTTTAAAGTACTCCCAAAAAAATCAGCCAAAATGCAACAAAATGAACATGTGTTTCTTGCAATCACCCTGAACCATCTTTCCAATTACATTATCTACATTTATTTGACAATTTAGCCCGCAAATGGTGGATAGGTGTAGATAGGGAAGCAATTGGAAAAAGGTTTGATATTGGATATGCCTACTTGATTGTTTGCAAAGGTTGCAAGGTTGCTTGCTACGAGTAGAAATATATTGAATTTTATGTTTTTGTAAAATATTTTTGTATTTCCCACAAATTTAATGACATTGAATTGCAAAGAAAAAGTATTCACGGTGCCGAGTAATTCTCAGCCCCTCATTGGTGAACCAATGATTATATTAGACTGCTCTTAAAGCGACCATTTAAGAGCTGATTGCGTTTTCAGGGAAGCTAAACTCCTTGAAACAATTATTAGTAAATTTATGTAGGAAGGAAAAAGAAATTGGCATCTGACCTAAGTAGAGCAGCACTTTCTCAAACCTGTTGGCACAGCCAAAAATCGATGCCAATCACCGACTGTCTCCCCCTGCCCAATGCCAAATTCAATGGCCCACCTTCAGTTCTTCGCCCGTTTGGGATCCCACCCCTCGATGTTCCCAATGAAATTTGAACTGAGGCGGAAGCACCAGGCCTTGCAGCATCTCCTGTAGTTTTTTCAATATCCTATTATAACTATGTGACTATCAGTTTTGTACATAATCAATACTAGCACACACATGTTGTAGTGTAACATTGAACTTAGGAGAATATGGAGTGGATGAAAAACATTCCACATGATAGGATGAAATATTTGGGATGATAACGTGACCATATTGGTGACAATATATGGTTTGTGACAGACATCGTGACAATGTGTACTTAATATAATGGATAATCAAGCCGGGATAGCATTAAATGTTCTTCAGTGCCATGTTGCATGTCCTTAACAATTAACAAAGAATGTCATTGACTCCTATGTGGCACCCTTGAAAAGTAATCAATATGTCACCAACAAACATCCTCCATCATATGCACCTTCCAAATAAATTTCTATCTTTTGAAAGGTATATATTAATTAGAACTTGAAATTATTTTGTATCTTTGGAAACACATCTAGAAGTACTTTGAGTAGGTAAAAGAAAATTCAAACATCTAGACATTGAAAAACCTGTCCACTTCACAATCAAGGTAAAAGTCAAAAATTACAAAGGTCTAGGTACATCACAATTACCTAAGCAAGAGTTTGGCCATTGACATTCCAAATACATTCCAAATATGGTCAAATGTGGAATGTCAATGGTCAAATTTTGCTTTGGTAACTGTGATATACTAGGACCTCTATAGTTTTTGACTTTTACCTTTCTTTTGAAGTTTTTTTTTTAATGTCTAAATTTGAATTTTCTTGTGTCTACTAAAAGTGCTTTTGGATGTCACTGCTTCCAAGGATACAAAATTCAAGTTCTACTTATCTACCATTCATAGGATAGTGGAGGGTCCATACATACCGTTAGGACTGAGGATTCTTTAAGTGTCCGAAACTTCCTGAAGGACAACCACGTACGTACGGTACTACAGTGCAGATTTCAGTTAAGCACTCCGTCATTTAATTATTTTCTGGACAGGTCTTCATGAATGAATATTGCCGAACTCAATATACTGTATCGTCAATCACGACTACCGGGAGAGGGGGGTACCATAAGTCAACAGCTGTAGGGGCTCGTATATACGGCATATATACTGCTGAGATTTTCATTTTATTTCATTAAAAAAAGTTCATAAGGTAGAACCACCCATAATCGATCACTTAAGCAATTTCAGACATGATTTGATGTAGTGCAACACAAAGCAATATTTTTAGAGGTGCAATGACAGAAATGCTAGGGATTGCAAAAACTTTGGTAATTTTATTGCTTGAATTGAAATTATTATGAATTTTCAAAGTCAAAAAGTGCACTTGACCCATTGTCAATCTTTCGACTCTTCCAATTCCGATCACTCAAAAAATTACTTTTCCACTAATTGCTTCCTACTTTCTTGCGCTCGTGCGCACTAAGTTGGGACATGTATCATGAACTTTTAATCTTGAAAAGATGAAAAAAAAACATTCTAGCCTTGGTTGGAAATTAGTCAATCTACTGGGCACTGGTTGGTAATGGGTGGTTCTACCTTAAATAAAATTGGCCTCAATTGAAATAAAAACTTCCAGTTGAAATGAAACCAACTGGCTGTGCTCAAGATTTGAGCTTGTGTACAGTAGAAGCCTCAAATTCCTTGTACATCCGAGCTATTATAGCGTCTTTGCAATCATCGAGATGCACGCACGTACAGCCAACTACCTAACATTCATTCGTACATGCCAGTATCCAGTCTCACCAAGAAAGTCGGTAGGCAGAAATGTCTTCGGAGTAAGTAMTAATTAAATACTTTCAATTCCACAGGAAGTACCTCAACTGATGTGTACATTGATACCTCCCATTATTTAATTCAAATGTTGTCACGACCATCCGATCGAGGCACACATGCAGTCCACTTGACAGAACTAATGCTGGACGAGAATGCAAATTGCTCAAGCTGGTTTAGTTTGCAGGTGCCACAAAACTACCKAAACTTCAATGATCTTTAGAAAAATGATCAATTTATACAGCATTGTCCTGGCCAGAATGAGTTGCCCACTTGTGCTATTTTGAGAAGGAGCCCAACAATGTACAGTAATGCTCTCGTCAATTAACGTTCGACTTGCAATTGGTGCTACAAGGGCAGATGCACAGGACGCCTTGTTGATATCTGATATCCTGCGGTCCTCMGGCCGTAAGTAATTGGTGGTTTTCCTTTTAAGCAATGCCAGGCTCGCCCCTTTTGTTTCAGAGATAAACAAAAAAATTACCTGGACGGAGTTGCATTACCGACAACCTCGTCGTGGATACGCACATGCACAAGAGCTAGATGATATCAATTACCCGACAAGCTCGATCAGGAAACGATTCAAAGGTGTACGTATAATTTCCTCATTTTTTGTGGTCTAGCTAGCTTGTTGACATCACCGACAATTAAGGAATATTAGGCTCCTGAAGGCCGTTTATTAAATAATGGCAGTGAATCTACGCCAGACCCGGCGCGATCAGCGACTGCAAATTAAACCGGATCGTGTCACAAAGACTGTTCAAATGATCTATTGTACATTCTAAATCGAATGTCGGAACAATGGAGTCAATTAATTCTACACCAAAAGAGAATGCAGCTCTGCCGAAAGGATGAAGCCCCACAGAAGAATACTCTCTCGATCGATCTCCCGACATCGCCTCGATCCACATTGATTAATTTCTAGCTTGGCAACTGGTCACTCTGGGTGACTACTCTTGCTCGGTACGGGTGTTTGTATTGATTCGTTCAAAATTGTTGAATCGAGGCACTTGGTCTCCAAGTCAGTCAGTACTAGCTCAAGTTGGATTTTTTCAGAACCCCTTTCCGGGTTTCCACTTGGAGGATCCTCCGTCTCCTTCACAGTTGTGGTCGTCGCAGGAGCAGCTGTGCGAGGGAGGCTTCCATCGGGAGGATCCGCCATCGCCTTCGCAGTCTTGGYAGTCCCCAGAGTGGGATGAAGGCGGCTTCCACTTCGAACCACCACCATCGCCATCAGCACCCATGGCAAGACCTTGCTGAGAATASAATGCAGACTAGCTTGTCGATCGAATTAACCTCTGCTCTCAAGTCGATCTACGAATTAAATTGTGCTCGCAGAAACCAGTAGGGAGGGGCAGAATCTATGATCGCTTGAATTGTAGGTTGGCAACAGATCGACAAGAATTCGAATGGTCGATTAGGAATCAATGCAGGCTGAATTAATTAATCTCGCTCTGAATCGAACCGAGAAAAACTTGCACTCTCTGGACCCTGACTGTATAATTGTCTACAATAATCTGGAAGTTGTGTCTCGCTTTGCCTGATACATATATATCTCAGATGCAAGAAGTCTGTGCATCGAGATGCAGCTAGGAACTGATCGATGACATATATACTTCAAATCAGAAGTCGTGCAGCTAGCTATTTGGGACCGAATTGAAGAATGACGAAGCTGGATATATCAGAAGCTTTGTAAATTGGGAATGAGGAATGATGGGCAGTGCGGCTCCATATATACACATGGGCCCGATAGACGGAATGACATTCAGGAGTTTCCGCAGGCACTCATCGATCAGTCCGGTCGGATTGAATTGAAAATTTGAAACTACTCCAGCTTCGAAATTTGACTGGCTGGTCAAAATTGCACTAACCCACGTCGGTAGATCTGAAACCGCGTTGGCCGGAAGTTTGTGCACCCGACCGTTCCCGACTTCACTAACTTCCAAAACTTCTGGTGACGTCCGAATGCGTAAGTTAACTACAGTAAAGGATTAATTTTCTTTTTCTCTTAAATTCAACAAATGGAAAACTCCATTTGCGACTGTCTTGAAGAAGTAAAAAATTGTTCAAAGAAATTGCTATGAGATTGAACAAAAAACTGAATTGCAACAATACTAGTGAGTGAGCATGGAAATATGAGCATGTGAGCCTTGAGCATATGTATAAGTAGATATCTACATTAAGTGAATCCTATAAGTTAAGGTTTGATATAGATGTTTAGATTGCTTGAAAACCAAGATTGTCCATAACTTTCTCATTACTAGTCTATATAGAATGAATCAAATTTTTTTATATAGACAAGAATATTTTTTTATGAGAAACAAAATTTTGAAAATTTTATTTTGAATTTTTGGGATTTCTTGGTATTGCCCAATGAACCCATTTTGGATTTAGCGTGGCAAAAAAATTTCTTTTAGGCATTGATTAAAATCACAAAATTATATTTCTAGAAAGTTAATATGTTTCCTACCTTCAAAAAATGTTTCAAAACATCACGATGAAAATTGAGAGCATACGAACCTACCTAAATTCCATTTTATTATCAAAAGGAACAATAAGACTTTAGGAATTAAATGATTATATTAAAACAAGTTTTGTTATGAATTATCAATTATATATAAATTGGTTTATAGAAACATTTTTGTATGCTTAAGCTACAACATTTTCTATTTTAAAATTGAAAAAAGAATTGCATTGCAAAGGTTTAGACAAAGGTGAAAAAATATCTTTAAAAGTTGTTTCAAAATACTCCTTTCATTTGAAAATAGTGTATCCATTTTCAATGGTGATTGCACTGAAAATGAATACACTATTCCTAAACAAAGGCAGTAGCTTTTAGCAAGAAATTGAATGTAAAATAGATTAAAAAAAATCAATAATTATATATAAAATGAACTTTTATATAGCCCGTACTTACATTATTAGATTACTGTTAAAATTGAATTTTCATAAAATCTAAAAACATTGTTTGAAAATTTTATAGATTTTAAAATGTATTAAAAAATGATTGGAAATATTTTTACAATTTAGAATTTATAAAAAACATACCATTTTTTCTTCAACTATACATAAGAGGGTTTTTACCACTAAATTCTGAAAGCAAGTGTGTACAATTTCTCACTATATTAATGCACTTTAGTGCAACTTAATAGGTCATACGAAGGCTTTCTTTGGTAGCCATTTCCTAATTTTGAAAAACTTGAAGTTTTTAGTTCAAACAGAAGTCAATGCCTTATTATAGAAATCAATCGGAATTACGGGATGTCATAAAGTTCATGATTCACAAGAAAGTTTAGAATGCTACTTTATAATTGTAWTTTTGGAGATTCTAGAGCTTGAATTGAAATATCAGTTGACCCATGTACAATTCCAAGAGTATTATGTCTAGTGGACAATGGCTTTGACATTGACTTGAATATGAACTTACGTTGGACTACAATATGTTCATCACTGAAGCAATGTTTTAAAAATTCAAACGGATCCTTGCTTTACTCTTAGGTAAACTATCCCTGTGTTAAATCTAAAATCTTGGTAAAACAAAATCGTCAAATCTAATCCATTTCTAATCCATTTCAAAATTCTTAAACGACCAAATGTTTATTCAATTAACAAGGTGAATGTATGAAAGACCAAATGTTTTTTTAGGTAGCGTTCACTAGTACTGGCCAGTACTAGCGACCTTTTGGAAAAAAATAAGATCAAATAAGATCAAATATGTATAATTAGTATAATAGTAGAAATATCATGTCACCAAAAAAATTGTAGGTAAAAAGTTATTTACAAAATAGAATATCACAACTTTTGAAGAAAATAGACACTTTGACATTTTAATTTGTAAAAAACAGTAAAAGGAATATTTAAAGAAACTAGAAATTGTAAATTTGGGAGAACTTTATGATAAAGATATTTCACCAAAAGAATGATCTTTAAACCATCTTGAATGTTCCAAAGTGCGCGTGCAAGAGAGCCATGTTACCACGCATGTAGAGGACATAAAATAATTTTTTTTAAATTCACTTTGGTGGATGCATGCCTTCCTAGTGTGGAAATAGACCACAAAATTTTCAGCTCTAGGTCATTAATTTTGGGTTCTTGCCAGGGTGATTGCAGGAAAGACCCCCTTGTTTTTGTAGCGTTTGGCATAGTACTCATGTTTTTTTCGGGAGTACTGTAAAATTAGAAGAACAATTTTAAAAAAATGTGAAAAATGTGTTTAATATATACACCTGTAAGAAGAAGGTATCCTATGAAGGAAAAACGTAGGAAAATTTTCTAAGTAGGAGAACTAGAAAAGTGCAAAATTTCATGAAAATAGGTGTTTTGATGTTTTAATTTGTAGAAAATAGGAAATATAATTTAAAAAAAACTAAAAACTTGGAGTTTGGGAGAACTTTATGATAAAGAGATTTCACCAAAATAATGATCTTAAAACCATCTTGAATGTTCAGAAGTGAGGTTCATGAGTTCCTACTACACCCACAAGTAATTCAAAAGTACATTCTTATTCCATATGTACTCAAAGAGGTTCATGAGTTCCTACTACACCCATAACTAATTCAAAAGTACATTCTTATCCAGTAACAATAAATATTTATATCGTGTGGAATGTCAAGAAATTAGTGAGAGGCAACCTAATTTCACTATTTAGTAATTTGCTTCAGTAGTCAAAGAAAAATTTCACTTTGCCTGAGTGCCACTAACACCTGAGCATTTTCTCACACCTGTAGGGGATTTGCAACATTTTTTTTTATCCACACGAGTGAAAGTGAGACCATAGGAGATTTGAGTGTATTTCTGTGGACCGCATAAGAAATTAAATCATATGAATGCCCCTGTTATCACACAAACTCAAAAAATTGAGTTGAAATTCCTCTGTCGATCTAACTTTTTTCTGTGTAAAATTAAGACTTCACAGGAAAAGTGTACAGGATGCTTCTGTCTAGCTGCACTTGGAGTCACTCAAGTTTCTGAACCTGGTTAAGTACAAGTGAATTTCTGAGTCTGAAAATCTTACCAAACCTCTGAGAAATCGTGTTTCAATACCGTGTCACCGATTATTACTTACTTCCAGCACAGCAGAGCAGGCCTGGCAGGCCAAAACGATAGATATCTGACGTGATCGAATTGGAGTCAGATCGTCATCAGTGAGAATGCATGCATGCAGCCGGTGTCGGTCTTCCAGAAACTTCCTGACAATGTAAGCAAGCAAGGCGAGAAGCAAGGTGAACAGGCGGGGTCTGTGCACTCGATCCTTAGCTTCACCTTAACTTCCGATTAATTCATCACAAATTTCAACACTCTAAGGTATCACTCGTWAAATTGCCTACAGGAACAGCATCGATCGATCGTCTTTTGTTTTTTTCTTTTGAATTGACAGTCACAAATGGAACGTTCGGAACTAAGCTTTAATTCCGTTGCAAAGAAAAWGTAAGCAAAACTACCATAGCCAGTCAGGTCGCATCGATTGTCATTGTCGGTGATGCCGGCCATGCTCAGCTGTCTACTTGTGATCTCAGCTGTCACGTATGTACGTTCAGCTGTGATTCTACATGCAGTAGAGAAACAATTCCAACACGGAATTAGTTGAGGATATGAAGGACTTTAATTGCGTTTCGATTGTCTGTACCATTATTTATTTGGCAATGTCTTCACATACTTTAAAGGAACAACTCTTTTTCTTTTTCTTTTTCTTGAACGATCGGGTGCTGCTGCCTCTCTACCAGTCTACCTTAGCGTAAGATTGCAAAAGAAGAGATTGCCAGAGACTGAAAATCGCTGCGAAAATACCTTGTCGTTGCACAGGTAATTGCATGACAAGTTCTGCCTGAAATGGAGACAACAGCGTTAGCTGTTAGCAAGCAGGAAAAGACAGACAGAAGACAGACTTTCTGCATGTGCAAGCTTACACAAGTGATTTCGCCCCTCCGATTCTAGCTAGGGACGCTTGAGCTGAGATTTGGTAATCAACGTACATGCAATTGTACACAAATCCACTTTCTGCACTCTGCAGAAAGTGGAATCATGGCGGATACAGTGAGTGGTTTCACCAAAATGCGCGTGGTTTTCATTACAACTGTCAAAAAAGAAATTTAAAAAAATGGGCTCCAGGGTTTGTTAATATTGCTCAGTGATACGTGTCAGTTAGTACTGTCCAGAAAGGAATTTGCATACAGTAATGTACTTGGCTTTTTTCCGAACCAGTTGACAGTGCTAGATCGAATGTCTCATTTCCAAGCAAGCTCGAATCTGGTTGTGAATCTAGTCGAAAGTTGATATTAATTAATTAATTGTCGGTTGCATTCGCCCCGTGATTCAATTCCATCAGGATCGGCATGCAAGCAAGCTGGCCCTTGATATTTCGGTTACCACCAACATTAATTTCCAGCTAGCATTTCGAYCGGCAAACATCATCGATTACCTTACTCACTACTAGAATTTGGTACCCTGTGCATCACCAGAGACGTTGCTCAATACACTAGAAAAGTAATCTTGGAGGGACCTCTAAACATTGTTTTCAGCTTGACTGGAGACGTTGTTCAGGTGAAGCAACGCCTTGGTACTTGCTTCTAGCAACGTTTGCTACTTACATGGGAACAAGTGAACTTGAGTTCTCATGTTAATTTACTTGTTCCCTTGTTGGAGAACATTTGTTCCCAATGATTTGTCAATTTAGATATATAATATTTTAGACCAATGAAACATCAATATATTGTATACACTATTTATACCATATTGTATATTGTACTTATACTATACTGTATACAATATTATACTATATATAATTTACAATATAGCATACACTTTGTGTGTTGTAATATTGTTGGAGGGAGACAAGCATATTATACTTCATGGAAGTCTCACCAAGCACAATGGTTATGGGATAATGTCCTCAACAAAGAATGAAGATGGGAACTCATTGGGATCTTAATCCTTGGAAGTTCTCTCACTAACGTTGCTCAGACGCACCTATTCTTGACTATAGGTTTGACAAAATTTGGGATATGATTTTTTCTCAAATTGTGTTCAAAATATAATCTTATGTTTTTGTTTCTTGAAATTTTGAATTTGATATCGCCGTGAGAAATTTCAATTGATTTTGTGAAAAATTGTAGTTATTATCATTTTTTTTGCAAAAATTGAACATAAATAAGCAAAAATAACAAAAACAACCCAAATTATTTGAATTTTTTTCAAGAGGTACAAGTAGCAATGGAGATTAGTGTGAAAAATTTTCAATTGCTGATTTTATATTTTTACACCTAAAACAACGAGTCAACCACAACAAAGACCTTGAAGTCAAATTCAACTATTGAACCAAATTTATCCTTTTATTTAATTATGAATGTATATATTTTTTATATTTTTTGCTAATGCACGAATGAATTTTCTATATACACTATATTTTTTCAATACTTTTGATGGAAAAATCAAATAATTGTGATTTTTTAAGGCTGAGGGTAGAATTCAAACTCTATAAATTATAATATATCTTAGAATAATTTGTAATTTTTACCATAAATGAATGGTAGAATGAGAAACATAATATCATAGTATGAAAGTAAAATTCATGTCAAGAGAAAATTTGAATGAAAAACACACCATATCCTGTTATTTGGATTTTAACCCCTAAGCGCTCAAACGACCAGTTTTTGGTTGTTGCCCGACTTCGGGCAGAAAAAAAACTTTTTTTGAATTTTTTCTTTTTTCCCTTGAAAATATTGGGTTCTCTTTCAGTATTTATATTCAAAACTAAGATCACTATGGTAAAAAAAAATCAAAAGAGAAATTGCACAATGTGTTTAGAATTTTCTAGTGTTGAAAAACTTACTATTTGAGGAAAGAATTGAAATTTTTATGACCAGATCTTATGCGTTTTTTTACAATTCAATTGAAACCACTGTTTTGACCAATCAAAAAAAAATTCAAGTGTTAAGCATAGAAATTGTATTTTTGGTGAAATTTTGAAGCTCTATCTTCAAAATCCATTTGAAGAGAATCTGGAAGTAATTTTTATAATTTTGACCGTACGGATATTTTCTACATTTTGTGCTTTACATAAACTTCTTTGATGCAAAATTCAAAAAAGTTATAGAATTTGTATTTTATAAAACATTTGTGTTTTGTCCAAACCCCTTGGGCTTTTAGGGGTTAACACATCGAGCTTTCATTTGCAATAACTCTTTCAATTTTTGACATTTTCCAAAACTTTATRAGGGAGTAGAAACAAAACTTTTCAAACTTCATGTTTGTAGTCTAAATTAGATTTTAAAACTAGTTATTTTGAAAATCGAAGTTGACAAAGGCGCATTCACTTTTTGGATGCCTCGACCGTAATGGGTTAACTCCTAAAAGACATGATCCATTGTGAAATGGTCAAACATCATGTCTAAGCTAAATTCAACCTTTGAAAATGTGTTCAAACAATAATCTTATGTTTTTGTTACTTAAAACTTTGAATTCTATATCATTGCATGAAAGTTCAATTTATTTTGTGAAAAATTGTAATTGTTATCGTTTTTGTTGCAAAAATTGAACATAAATGAGAAAACATGACAAATTATTTAATCC
>VACF01000537.1:0-44932 GCA_006891605.1 Pleurozium schreberi | reverse complement strand
TCTAGGGAGCCGACACTATCAAAAATCATTGAAACTACCTACTAACCACATCCAAAAAGTCTATGTTTTTAATGTATATGATTTTCACTTGCTAAAGTACAAAAATATTATTTTTAGGAAAAGGTGCCTCCAACTATGCTAAATTGTTTATATTGATGATTTTCGTATTTCCACTGTAAAGTTACAGTGACAATGAACTCACTAACAATTCTCTCTGAACACATCAAATGAGATTTTTGGGTTGTAAAAGGCCGTGAGTTCCCAACTTATAGGGAACGTAGAAACTCCGCCATTCTAGCACTATGACGTGGCCAAAACTCAACCACATCATTTTTTTTAAACATTTTAAAACTTTTTTTTTCAATTTTCTTTTTTGTAGGATTTATAACCTTGACAAAAGCAAGCCGCTCGCTCATTGCATCAGGAACAAGAAGGGAAACAAACCTGAAACAACCTTTCATTTGCCTCAAAAGAACATCCAATGTTGGTTCCCTTTTCACCCTTTTGGGGGTAGGTAATGACTGCCTCTTTTGGATACATTGTGTAAAACAATGTACCCAAAAGTTTCAGATTGGATTATTTTTCATAACGCCTCCGATTTTATTGTGGTGGGGGGGGGGGGGGGGAATGAAAAATAATCCAATGTGAAAACAATTTGGAAACCCCAGTACCCCCCCCCCAAACACTTTTATATTTTTGGAAACAGAACTTACATGACAATTGATATGGGTTAATTTGTTTTGGTATTCTTTCCGTATCCATATTTTCTCCATATCCGCATCCTTACCATATTCGTATCCGTATCGTATCTTAGTGTTTGTATTCCAATATTCGTATCCCAGTATTAGTATTTGTATCAAGATCAACGGCAGGAAAGGGGGGGTTAAGAAAAAAATCAACGGCATGTGATTTTTTGGAGAGAGAGGGGGGGACTAATGCAAACTAGGTGGTGGGACGCCTCTTTTTGGCACATTGTGGAGAGCTCTAAAATCTTGGACAAATGTTGGGAGGCATTCCTTACTCTGACTAAATATCCAGACCTCAATGGTTTTAGAATTTTTAATTTTATTTAATTTAATTTTTAACCCTTAAACGCCAGGTGGGTCAACGTAGAAATCATTAATTTTAATATCATGAGAATCATTAGTTTAAAAAGCTAGCATTAGAAGTCAAAGTTGTGTAGAAGATCTTTCCTTTCTACACAAAATTTTGAGGATGAATAGTTGCACTTTTGTCCTACACATACAGATGCTCTCCCATTCATCGACCAGAAAATGGCCTCGGAGTTGTTTATGGGTTAAAAATTTCAAAGAAAAAGAATTGAAAGTCCATTTCTAGTGAATTGCCAAAAATTGTGAGGTTGCCAAAAAAACGCAGCTTGTTCTTTTAGGGGTTAAGGATTAAACAAATGAAATGGAAGATAAGGTATTAGACTTTTGGAAGATTKACCCCTTCCGAGTTCAGATGATAAGGGAGTCTACTCTTAAAGCACCCATGCTCTAAAAGTGATCGTGATATAGAGGTACATTTTGCTTTCTTCAATGTAGTAGTAGTGTGCATTTCAGCAAGTGGTTGCTTTTAGTGACCAATACATTTCAATTTCAAAAATCTGTAACTAATCCTTGAAGATCCAAAAAATATGAAACGACTGGGATTATGGTAGAGTGACCCATAACCGATCAAATAAGCAACTATGGACATGATCTAAGGTACTGTTAGGCAAAGTAAATATTTTTAGAGGTGCATTGACTGAAATGATGGAAATTGCAAAAACTTTGGTAATTTCATCTCTTACAATGAAATTACTATGAATTTTGAAAGGACAAAGTTGGGCTTGACCCATGATCAACATCTAGAGTCATCCAATTCCGATCATTCAAGAACTACTTTCTCGTTCATTGCTTCCTACTTTCTTGTTCTATGTGTCATGAATTTATTGGTCCAAACTTTGAAAAAAAATCAAAAACACGCATTCCAAGGAAAAAATGGAAATCTATTCCAGCCATGGTCAGAAATACAACACCCTATTGATTGGTGATGGGGCACCAGTTAGGAATGGGTCCCTCTACCATAAGGTAGACCCACCTATAACCAACCAAATAAGGAATTTGGACAAATTTGAAGCTATGGAATGCAAGGTAAATATTTTTAGAGGTGTATTGATAAAAATGGTGAGAGATTGCAAAAACTTTGGTAATTTTATCACATGAATTGAAATTACTATGAACTTTGAAAGGCAAAAAGTGCTCCGGACCCATAGCCGATCTCTGAACTCTTCCAATTTCAATCATTCAAAAAGCTATTTTTCCACTCAGTGCTTCTTACTTTTTTTTGCACTACTTTGGAACATGTATCATGATCTTTTAGTTCCAACCTTGAAAAGATGAAAAAAACCCATTCTAGCCTTAGTTGGAACTAAGTCAATCTATGGTTGGCTATGGGACACTCATTGGTAATGGGTGGTTCTAAGTTAAAATTTACTGAAAATTGTTTCAAGGGGTTTAGCTTCCCCAAAGCGCAATCATCTCTTAAATGGTCGCTTTTAAGAGCAGTCTACCTTAACGGCGTTCTGACACCAATAAGAGAACTGAAGTTATTAAGGCTTTTACTGCACTTGGCACACTCGCCCTTCCCTTCCTACAGTAACACTGAGTAACTTAATAAAACTGACAGTGAACCACTCAGCTTCTGCCTCAGTCCTCATCCAATGATTTCATCAATGATACACGTCCGGTAGTAAATGACCGGAAGTTAATCCTTCAAGGACTGGCCGGTGTCCGTAGAAAATCATGCATTTTTGATACCGTGTGACCCCTCCCCCTTCCAAATTTTTTTAGTTTTTTTGGAGAGGGAGGGGGGGATTAAAATTTTAAAATTTTAAAATTAATTATTTTTTCAGCCCCTTCCCCTAGCCCTCCCCCTCCCCTCTTGTAATTTTCAAGGGGGTGGGGGATGCAAACATTATGAGATAAATCTATATTCTGCCATATACATATTATGTCGGCCGTATATGTATTTGAATTGGTATATGTGCTCGTATCCAGATCTATATCCAGATCCAACGGCTCCTAATTTCTTATTGAAGAGGGGTGGAAATTTTTTCCCCCATCCAACAGCTCTTGATTTCCAGATAGTGGGAGGGGGGAGAACCATGAAAACCTGGGGTGACAGCCTCTTTTGAGGAGATAGTAGCTTTTAAGTTGTTTGTGACCTTGAGGATAGTGGAAGTGCATCTTTGATTGGTCATATGTACAATCTTTGTGATGTTATAAAAAGAATTCACAAATCCAAGTTAAGATAATTTTATTAAGATTCATATTCTTCTTGTAGGATTAACCCCTAAAAGACATGTTTGATACTTTCATTCCTATTATGTCAAATATCATATTCAGTGAGTTCAATTTAGCCTTTTACATTGTATTAGAGTTTCAATCCTATATTTTTATTTTGTATGTCACTACAAGAGAAAGGGGTGTTTTAAGTAGTGTCCTAGACATCATGTCTTTTAAGTAACGTCTTTTAAGTAAGGTTTCAAGTAAAATTTTCCTAAAAAGACTGTCTTTTTAGTAAAATTTTACTTGAAACCTTATTTAAAAGACGTTACTTAAAAGACATGATGTCTAGGACACTACTTAAAACACCCCTTTCTCTTGTAGTGTGTTTATTGCCTAAGAGTATGTGTTTTCTATAAATTTAAAAGTCTCTATTAATTTCATGAAATTCATTTGGCATTTGTATTGATTTCATAGCAAGAAGTAAAATTAAATCGATAAACATTTCGAAAACAACCCAATTAATTTAAAATGAATTCAGAAGATGAAATTATTTTCCAAGAATGAATGATGTAAACATTTTGAAAATGATCATTGTACTTTTGCAATTGAAGCAATTTTGGCGATGACCTCCTAATCAAATATCAGTCTTGATGAGTGGTGACCAACAATGTTGTCATGAAAATGTCACATTTGCGACCCAAGTTTTTGTGTACAATTTGGAACAATAGCTTGATGAGTAGTGACCAACAGTGTTGTACTAAAGTGATGTCAAATTTGCCATTTTTGCTAAAGGTGAACAATTTTTACATGAAAACGTTACATGCAAAAGTAACGTGTCATTACATGTGTTTTGACCTCCCGGGAGGGCTGTGAGTTCCCTAGCCGAAACCCAGTCGAAATCCGCTGAAACCCGCTGTTCCCTACCAGTGTTGACCTGGCTGAGCGACTGCCAGGTCAGATTTTTTGAAAAAAAAAAAATGGGAACGGCGCCGAAACGGCCCTCCAGCCCCCCGGAAACTCATGTAATGTTTTTGAAGGCCAATCAAGTTTGACTTTGTTGACGATGTATATAATAGGTCATTTGCCAAAAAAAATCATTATTAGCCATGATGTTTGGTTACTACTAAAGCTATGTTCATGATCACAATTTATTTTTTCCACTAAAATAATCTCACTTGCTTTGCTATTTTGGTATGCATTTTAAAACATAGCTTTGGTGGTAACGGCCAACAAAAATATTTCTGAAAATAGGTGCCCATATTTTCGGAGTTTTCTCACTAAGATTGATGACCATTTGGAGCTTTTGCTACAAAATTAAATTATAGCCATGAGAAGAATTGAAGCATAAGATCTTTAGTTTTCAAAGATTTTTATATCATCAATCTCCACATGCAATGATTCAAAACCTTTTACAAAATTTACAAAGCACCGAGTGACCACACATGTCACATTGCTGAAGAATAGACAAACTTTGTTTCATCAACATACTTGAAAGTGTGTCATTTGTTTCTTTAAAATTGCAAAGAAGGTATAATYCCTTCCAATTTACCATGTGAGGGAATAAAAACTAAAATCAACATGGATTTGATGGCCACCCAATTTATGCTTTGTGGTAAACCACTCTACATCCTAGTAAATATATGCAAAAGGGCCCCAAACAAAAAAATGAAGAATGTTGTGGAAGCTCTTGAAATCATTTATAATCTAGAGGCACCTACTCCTGTTACTTCAATCAATTCCTCCGCATACATTGAAGTGTATATACACTTGTAAATGATTTTTTTAACACATTGGCARTTTGAAAATCATGAATTAAAAATAATTAACACATTCAGTTAATTTTAACCCCAACACTCTTGGAGTACACCCTCATCCCATATATATGACCTTATTAACCTTGTAAGGATGTTGCGGACCAAAGTGGTCCAATGGATGATTTCACTGCTAACCCCTAAAGGACCAATATGCATTTTTTGGCAACATAGAAATTTTGGGCATGTACTTTTTTTCCATTTAAATTTTTATTCTAAAGACCTTTTTCTATGCTTTTGATCTGTTTGCTCAACATGAGAGACCTCCATGTGCTTCACAATTAGTGTTGGTGTTGAAGCTGCACAGTTCCGAAATGTGGTCTGACCTCATATTTTTTTAAATGACGGAATATCACAAAATTGGCTTGCATACTAGATGCTGAATTTTTGAGAAACTGAAGCAGTTTTGAATCAAGAATGTGGATCGGTTCTGAGTCCAAATTCTTCTAGCTTCACTTGGAATTTTCTCCCAGAAAAATTTGATGACTGTTCAAAATATTCTTCCTAGACTTAGCTTTCTTATGAGGTCGGTTGTGAATGAACTGTATTCCTGAACTTGACACTGGTAGAAAGAAAATTCGCTGAACTCTCCAGATCAGTTGATAGCTAGAATCAAAGAATTTGAACTCTCCAACGCTTTAAGTAATCAATATATATGTCTCACATGGAATTCTCCCAAAGAGAAAATTGAGGCTTKTGTTCCATATGTTTCTTTCTAGACTTGGCTTTCTTGTGGTCTTGGTATGAATGAACTCCATTTATGGACCTGAAGCTGATTGAAGGCAATTATGCTGTACTGTGCAGACAGATTAGGAGGAAGTAGAACGTGAATAGCCGGTTGGCTTTGAGAAGAATTGCTAGGAGCAGGAGTCGGTATTAATGGTTATGGACGACGAGAATGATGCTCTTGCTCAAGCTCAAGGGCTGACGAACGACGGGGACTACGACACCGCCATCGCCGTGAAGCTGTTGGCAGGATGGGTTCTGACAGGAGAGGAATGCGAGGTGTGTGCCACGCCCCTCGTCTGCAACTGGTAACTCCCCTCTCATTGCTCACCTCTCAATGCAAACGTATGTTCAGTTCTACTAGAGTACTGGCTATCAGGTAACGTTGTTAATAGTGACTTTACAAACTTGTTGAATAGAAAGCCGTACGAATAGGGTGGAGTTTCATAACATATTAACCCGTGCAGATGTGGTAGCTTTGGTGAACGGTGCATCTCAGAAAAGTGTSCCTTGCTGGTCTCTATTACTGAAGGTTAAAAAAAGTCTTGGATCTCTGGATATGAGAGTCCTAAAAGGATAAAGGGTCTTGTCCGATACTCAGTGTCAATGAAACTCATTTTTTCATAGAGGTAGCAAGCATTGGATATGAAGAGGATGGTTAAATCTCATAATCTCGCCCCTTCTTCAATGTTATTTTGTTCTTTTCCGAACCCTTGATCGAACACAGTTGAACAGAATGCAACCATTGTGGTTATGTCTAGTAATATGAATCCACAATCTCATTACAAAAATAATATCCGTAGCCATTCCACCTTATTTCTCATAATAAGGCTCTACTTCCACACTCGAAATCCCATCTCAAGGAGAACATCGTAAGGTCCACTGCAGACATCCCACCCTGCAATGTACTCTACTGTGAGGGTTCGTCAACACTGTCCAGGCTTTCCCTTCTTGTGGGACTCTGCCTTTCACACTACTTAGTCCACCTCAAACCTCCCAACCCTCAACCACTAAGGTAACTGGATTTGATCTTGACATCTTCTTAAATCCAACCCCTACAAATTCTTGCCTTAATTGTACTACCTGYATTCATACGGTGGAGAGCCTAGTAGTAGCAACACTTCGATAATTCGTAGGGTATTCGTAGGGTGTCCAAAAAATGCATAAGCACAGAAATTTGAATTKTCTTTTGACTTCCAASAAGATCCAACAAGGTGCAATTACCTTAATCTCTCTTACTTACCCATCTAACTGCCACTTCTCCTCTTGTCTCCAGCTTGAAACAGACATACTGCGTGGCATGCCTAGAATGGAAAAAGACGGCTTTCACTCCCACATCCCCGAAACAGACTCCAGAAACCCATTGCTTGGTGACAGACACATTGCCGGCCCTCAAGTCCCTCAAGTCCCTCAAGTCCCAACCCCAGCTAAAGGCTAGTCGAAGCAGTCCACGCTTGGACACAGGGCCTACCCGATTGAAGGATCTCGACAGTCCAAGACCGAGAACCACATTGCAACAACACCTCTTCTGCTCGGTCCCTCCCATCGTGGACGACGAGTCAGGACCCATCAACGGAGCTCTCTGGGAAGACTCGGAGGCCCGAGTCATTTGCAGGAAGCAACAGGAAGGGAAACATTACGAGGGCCTGTCTCCGAGAACTGTTTTGGAGGGGCCCGAGTCTTCCAATAGTGGATGGTCGGAGTGTACTTCTTCCAAGAAGAATTTTTTGCAGTTTGATGATGAAGGCGGTGTGTTTGGGTTGGTACAGCCGTCGCAGAAGCATTGCATGCAAAGCTTGTGGAGGTGAGACGATTCTCTTTGTTTCTATTGCTACCGCTGGAATAGTGCCCCAATAACTGAACATTTTCAATCTAACTGGGAGCCTAATTGTAATGAATGCCAGGTTGTGCAACTCTTATCAGAAGACGCAGTGGAGAAGAAATCCGAGCACCTGRCCAGACTCTTTTCCAAGTCACATGATTTTGCTTTCTCTGACGTTGAATCTCAAGAAGATTATGGCTACACCGATGATTATGAGAGTGACATGCAACGGCACCGTGCTCTTGCTCTACAATTTGAGTGAGAATGGAAAACAACATTTCAAAAGCAGTAGTTTTCGAGTTTTTGGACCACTGAACTTCACAACATGGAGGTAGGTTCATGTACAACTGAACTTACTTTCTCTTTTCGTAGCCACTTGGTCGTTTATTAGCGCCTTGGTTGTGATATTTTTTTCATCCATGACCAAGTGGGCTATGCTAGGTAGTGAGACTGTGGAAGGATGAGATTGTTCATTTCTCCTGCGGAGACCGTTGTGTAGTTCTTATGTGGACCTCCAAGTCTGCTCAGTGGAGTTTCTTGTTATTGTGTACATGCCTTTTGTACAATAGGTCAAGCGATAGGAAAGCCAAAGAAAGGAAACTAATGCAGTAGCATGGAGCTTTTGGTTACTACTGTTTGGAGACGGGTTCAATTGTTTCCATTGAACCAATGACAATGGACTCTAGCTTGGAGTGTCGTGTGAAGGCATCCATTGCAGGAGTGTAGAATAGTGGGCTTGTAGGTTCTTCTGTCAGATGAGGACTGCAGTATGCAACAATCTCGATAATGGAATTTAGGAGTTTATTCGCCAGCTCATTATTTATGGCTCCCCTGTTATGCCGGAAAAAAAATCCCAAAGTATGATGAAAGACTCTTGCAAACCCTAGTGCACATGTTGAGAGTGCAACTGCAAAAGAGAGGCTTCTTCAAAGATTCTCTTTGAAGTCAAATAGGGGCCCTTAGAATAAATATTAGTTGATCGACTTTATCCTACTTTCTACTTGGTGATTGTTCAATTGACAATTTATAGGACATGTTCATTGGATTAATGGTTGGAGACAACAAGTTCATGGCTCTTCGAAAATAGATGTAAAACTTTAGATTGCCCAGTTTTACAAGAGTTGGTGCAAATGTTTTTAAAAGAACATAAAGAATTCTCAAATTATGACTATCCATTATAGACCGTTTAAGTATCAATCAACAACTAAAATATTATCATGAATTGGACTTGATAAATTGTCAATAACAAAGTCATTGAGAGGGGGCAATGAATAAATTTTACTGTGAAAATCCACATCATGTATTTGTGCTTATTTTGTTCAAATGTGTGCTTCATTCATGAGTTTTTTGTCACTTATTGATGCTCTACTAAGATGAATTGTGGAATTGAGTATTTCTCAATTTTTTTTGAAGTTCCYTTTTTTCATTTCAATATGCTCTTTCTTCAAAATGCTAATAGACACACATCCATTGGCCTTAGCATCCTTTAAGGGCTAAATATTTTGCTTGATTCCTAATTGTGGACTACTTGACAACCACAATAAATTAATCCTTGTGTTCACCTCCACCATGTAACTCCTAAGGGTACTTCTCATTGAAGGGGAATATTTTACGTACTAAAATCAATGTAAATCTTAGTAATACTTCTCAACAAAGGGGAATATTTTATATATTGAGAAGGACAATATCTATGCCTTTACCCCTAAAGGACCATTTGTCCCTTCAAGAAACAAGGTAGATTTTGGGCATGTACCTACGGTGTCAATTTTTGTCCTGATCTTTTGAAATTTTTTTGAAGATAGAAAAACTAATTAGCTTCATGAGAATATAATTTTCTTTTCAATCAGTGCCTGGGAACAAAAGTTATGCCCAAAACAACTCAACACAAGGGAAAGGGGGGGAGAGGGGGCAACAAAAAAAAGTTTCAAAAATTTTAATCTTAATTTTAATTTCTTTTTCTCTCATAGTTTATATTTTATCTACATGGAAAGCATTTATTCATTCCATTTGGATTTTTTATGAGAAAGTTATGGACAATGTTGTTCTTCGGGCAATTGGAGCATCTTTTCGAAAAAATAACTAACTTGTAGGATTCATTTCTAAATGCAATTTTTACAATATTATGAAATTAAAATTCCACATAATTTAGTTTGAATGCTTGAACAATCCCACCTTTGGGATTAATGCATGTTAATTCCACCATAGGGATATTAATAAGTTAAATTTTCCTTCGATCTTGCACCTATTTCTACTTAACAATTTTTTAAAGAATAAAAATTAAGTTTTTTTTAATATTTTTTCCCCTAGATTCTCAACACACTTTTCCACCATAAAGATTTAAAGCTCAAAACTTTGTAGTGCAAACGATCAAAGTTAAAAAGGTTCAAAGCTCGGTCCTAACATCTAGGGTCACATCTGGATGTCCACCGTCCGTGGGCACTGCCTCTTGGACATTGTGGGTGATTCTAACTCCACCCCTAGGCTAGAACCTTACACACGGGTTCTAATGACAATTTCAAGCAAGAAATATTAGGTTGATCGGAATAAGCGCCTTCCAAGCAATGGACACTCAATTGATGTAATTTGTTTGTACAAAGTCAAATAATCTAGTCTAGCAATGTGCTTTTTTTTTTTTCAGTTTAAACGCAAATGTCTTGCAATCTGCAGGTCCTAAAATTCTGAAATTTTTTCCACACATCCTCATACTAGTTAGGTATAAGATCCTATAGTTAGATGTGCAAAAAAAAAAAAAAACTATTGAGGAAATCCTAAGATGTGGAGATAGAGGTCAACGTTGGGAAGAAGAAATACGTATCACTGGACTTTGAGGTATACAACCGAGTGAGGTCTGGAGAAGAATGTACAGTTTCAGTGAAGTGGCTCCAAACAATTTTTCTGAGTCTTTTTTGTTCTTCCTGTACACAAAGTAATCACAAGAAGTGGACCATAAGAACGTAGGTACATAAAATCATGTTATCTTTATATTTCATGAATTGCACTGTACAATTTTTCTTTCAAGTATCTACGCACAAGCGCAGTATAAGTGGCCAACAAATATAGAAAATAATATACTACACGGTTGCACATCTGTACAGATGAATCTCAATGATCAGGTTCAACAACAATCTAAATTCATAAAATCAGCACCTGCCCAATCGAGGACCTTACAAATCTAAAACCTTACAATATTTGCCTAACACCTGAGTGCCAATAACARTCCACCAATGTGCCAATACAAAAGTCTCTTGTGCTTTCCAAAACCAATACCAGTATCTTTGAAGGGCAAAACGGCTGGAAAAATTGAATGAAAATGACTGAACATTCAATGTAGGAGCGACTGAAGAATTCACTTCACGCCAACTATGAATAGGTAAAGGAAAAAGACCTGCTGTACAAATGTAAAAGCTTCACTGCAGAAAGATTGAAGGGCATGCCTCACTTATGCACAGAATCCAGAACTGATGGGGGTCCACAGTCCAAGACTGGCACTGGGACTGTATTTGCAGACCTCCGATGATGCAGCTACCATCTTTGTAGAATCAAATCCAGCATTGCAAATATTTGCAAACGCACGCATGTGCTTCATTCCATACTGGGTCAGTGCACCACAGCTTGCTTCGTAAGTGCGCACCTGCAAGTTGCGTATTGCACATGTTAGAACATCAGAAATTTTAAAGCAATGAAACAGCTACTTCACATATTCAAAGAACTAGATAGATTACATGATCAGCAATAGTTCTCAATAAAGAATCTCGAGTTGCATCCAAAACATTTCCTGGTTCAGCAGGTTCAAATTACGAAATCAGAAATTGATGGAGTAAGCTCGTGACAGATTGYTAAYTTGGAAAGGATAACGTAGCTATTTGTMATCTCGGATTTAAGTGACATCAGATGTTTATCGAAAGCTTAACGGACTTCTTTTCAGAGAATAATGCAGCAAGATTGTGTCAATGGAGAGGATGCAAAGCCCATACACAGGCCCAGTAGAATTATAYTTACCATGGTTTTAAGGCATGCCCAGTCGTCCACAAGAACCGTCCCAGCTGGACGAACTTCATTGAGCTTCTCAACACTGCTCTCAAACAAAATTTCACCAATGAGCTTCACGCTGTCATCCAAATGCTTGCGATGCAAAATAGTTCTGGCCAACTCTTCCGCAGCCGTTGCTTCCCTCAATGAACCCCTCTCAGCGTTGGTGAACTGCATCACAAATATCAATGTTTAGATTTCTTCGCTCCCCAACAGAAAATTGAAAGCAAATAATATTCTGTCAGTACGATTTTCCAGGACCAMACCCAAAGGTTCAACATTGAAAGCGAATAATATGCAGCCGTCTGAAGTGGATAATCACCCCTTACTTTCGTTAAGACAGTAAGGAGCACTATAACCTATTTAAACAGTACTTGCAATACTATTTATATAAAGAGTCGTCGAATAAACTAGTACAGATGTATAATAGTTCGAAGGACTTTTATATAATATAGAATAGAATAATAGTATAGAGGTATAATATATTATAATATATAGTATTTTTTATATATACAATATCACACTACTGCAATAATACTTAAAACAATACTGCAATCGAAAACCATGCTGGAGACACAACCAAAGCAGAGAGCAAAAGGTCATTTTAAAAATTTAAAAGACGAGGGATTACCTTGTGCCTCAGGTGGATAAGATCAGCTTCTCTCYGAGGAGCATGTGTGAAGATTTCAGAATTGGACGCCAGCAACTCTGGAAGATCAGGTTTGGTAACATTTTCGTTGGCTGGGTCAAAGCCAAGGTAGAGCTCCAACTCTTCCACGTCAATTTTAATATCTCCATATTGCATCACATGGGAGCCAGTCCTGTATGTGTTGTGGTTCGAGGTTCTCGATTTGACCTGTAAGGAAAGCAAGGACAAGTCTTACTACAAAAGACCAATCTTCCTATCACTATACAATACAGATTGAGACTATTAAAAAAATTATATACAAATTAAAGACTTGGTAATACAAACTTGTAACACGCAGCAAGAGAGTAACTTACAATAACATACTGATCCTCGAGAGTTTCCTTCTTCAGGTTTTCATGTTCACTGCACAAAAGCGAATTTCAATAATAAGTATCATGTTTTTGTTCAGAATTCAGAACATGGAAAACAGCGATGCATTCTGCCCTGCACTGCATAAACGAAGAGGAAATCGCAGCATCCTACGGGATAAAAGAACCAAGATGCAAAACTACTCGTTAACTGACTTACGTGTCTTCCATCCATGCGACACTGTAGAGATCGMCCAAGCAAGTCTCGTATTCAGGAGGTGGTGGTGGATACATGCCAGGGCAGTAAGTTCCCCAGCTGCTCTCCTCTGCATTTGAGGCAGTGGTGACGTAGATGTTAAGGCCCTCCGGTAACAGCCCCTCAAAWATACTGCCACTCTCACAAGCCTCAAGGTATATCACCTGTGACAGAATCCAAGTTCCTCCGTCAGTGGAGAATCCTGTCAACCTGCTCAAGAGTGAACAAACAATTTGACTGAATCGTAAAAACGGATGAGGAAGASTCTATTTACCAATTCTTTAAAAGTTCCGGATGCAGCCTTCTTCTTCAGAGTGGCAACAAATTCATCTGCGTATAGGTTGGGCGAGGTRGGCATACCTGTCGACAAAAACACCGAATTTCAATCACTAAATCTCCCCTGCACTTGGMAATATTGAACTCGATCATGCAAAACCATAAAAATAATAGAACCTTAAGAACCATATAATTTTATAAGCGAACAAAAACATTTAAATGGAAACCAAGATAAGATAGATAAGATAGGTAAGATATCGTTCAGTCTTAAAAAGTGATCATTCAGGAATTGAATGTCACATGAGTAAAACCCAAACTTACCAAGCACACCAGGACCACCGTGATCAGTGTAATAGATGAAGATATGATCATTAGGACCACTGTCCACAACCTTTCCACTGCCTCCCTTGATAGCATCCTTGTCACCCAAGATCGCAGCATAGAAGTTGCTCACWGTCACATCAGCCCCTGTATAGTCCTGCAAAAGCCAACACCCTCACAACACTCAATTATCATGGTATCTGAAATCAATAGGATCGCATAGACAGGAAACCCGAAATTGAAAGAGTGATTTAGGCCAATTCTGCTCCAGAACACTACAATGATTTCAGTAAAAAAATGACTGCTTCAGTAGTTCCATCAAGAGAAGCATCACAATAAAGAGATCTCCCTTTAGTCACAATGATCATACGGAGACTCTGGAAAGCATACAAACCTTGGGCACGCCTTCGTAAACATCAGGCCCATCAGGTTTGTTGATGATTTTGCCTGGATACGGATTCTCGGAGTTGTGCGCAATATCGTCGTACATGAACACGATGATGTTCTCGTCCTTCAAACCTCCACGTTTCAGGATTTGGTATGCATGGCATACATCCGCCTAACCACGAAACAAAACAGAGCTCAGTCCACAAGCCAGAGAGAATTCTGTTTACCAAACTCTAGTTTGATTTCAAAACGAAAAATATTTCAAAACTTAAAAAGAAGGATCAAGTWTGTGGATACCTGATGTCGATAGTTCCAGTAGCCAGCTGATCCTGCAATAAGGATAGCCCAGCGGGTACCCTCCTCATCCTTCTCCTTCTCTTCAGTGGGCATCACAATCTTCGCATCCCATGAGGGAGTCCGACCCAACGCAGTCACAGCACAAAAAGCAAGCAAGAGGGCCAGCACCAGTGCCCTTCCTGAAGCCATGGCCAGCCAAATACTGCGTTCACTCGGATCCTGCTTCAACACAAAAAATAATTTGATCAGATTATCATCCTTTGTCATGAACCACGTCGAGCCACAGTAATTTAATCACATTAAAACGAAAACAAACAACTGGCAAAAATTTAAAGCAGAATTCAACATTTGAAGCCGTTAAAGAAGGATTTTAAGGAAACGAGAAAACTCTAGTGGTTACTCTCCAAACAAAATACCCCCTTGCGAGCAAATTGGAACAGGTCCAAACAAGCTCGAAAGTTTTTAAAAACAAAACAGAGTTCTGTAGCAGAAATAAATTTTGTCRGATCTTGCCCACCGATCGTTCCACAAATGAAAAGCGAACAATTTCCGCTGAAAAAGGCRAAATCAGACCATCTACTACCAAGTCAAACCCCAGTGCTCACGTTCAGTTTTCATGATCGTCATGGTGCAGAAGGGAAACTGTGACATTCCAAAACAGCATTCCACACTTGCAGCTATTCTYAAGAGGTTTCGAAGAAAAACTAAAAACTCCGCTCGAAACATCCTACCGCTATGAAGTAAACTCGCTCATCACCTGAAAGCCAACGACAGACAGAAACAAACTCCAACAAGCAGAAAGTATCAACAGAACTCTCCCCAGAACAGCAATTTTCTCAGATCGTGAACAACACTTGATCCACAGTACGAAAACAAAGCGAATTACACCAACCGACGCACCAGAACACAAATCCCTCAAAACAGGGTACAGATTTCGAACGCAAACCAAGACCAACGATCGGCAACCGAATCCRCTCTCAACAGAACCATAGAAAATCCGGTTCCCATCGAACCTTCTCCAGACGTTACGAAATTCCACCGCAAATATCGCACAATCACAAGAAACACCACCTCACTGCCCAAGAATCACAAAACCACACCAAAATTCACCAACTACAGATTCTT
This sequence comes from Pleurozium schreberi, assembly GCA_006891605.1. Taxonomy (NCBI): domain Eukaryota; kingdom Viridiplantae; phylum Streptophyta; class Bryopsida; order Hypnales; family Hylocomiaceae; genus Pleurozium; species Pleurozium schreberi. Next base: position 29,611 of record VACF01000537.1, on the reverse strand, counting down.
CAAATTTCCACACACTCGGATCTCAAGAATCTTTACAAGAACAGGCTTGGACCACACGCAACGTCGAACCCCTGACCTGAGCAAGCTCCTTGCCGGATCAACGAGAAAGACCACCTTCCACCACCTAATTYGGTGCGGAAAATTACGAAAGAAAGAGAGTTTTCATGCGAGATCGAGAGAGAGGAAGAATGAGTGCGAAAAGCATCGCTGTACCTGGAGTGGCGGGACGAATCTCTTCWGCAAAACCTGTTGGAGCAAAGCGCAGCAAAGGTTGGCAGAGCTTGACACTCGGAGRGGCCTTATCAGGCCTGCTTCACGCATCTTTCCGACTGGAAAGATTTCTTTCGGAGCGACGACAAACGAGGATTCGTTCCGGCGAGGGGGTTTTCATTCGTTGCCTCCAGTTGCGGGGGGATTCTTCCGTTGGGAATCAAAGGGAGCGGGGGTAGGGAACTTTTTTGACTTGAGTACTTTCTGCTACGTGGCGTGTGGGTAATAGGCAAAGGGACCTTTGGGGACCTACACTAAGGGAATCTTTTCGAATTTTTTTCCCAGTATGGTAAGGGGTAGTCTGCTCTTAGAGTAACCATTTTAAGAGCTCATTGCCTTCTCATGGAAGCTAAAACTCCTTGAAACAATTTTTAGTAAATTTTCAAGGGAAGAGAAATGGAATTAGCATTTAACACAAGTTGTTTCATATTTTTTGGACCTTTGTGGAATAAGTTACGATTTTTTTAATTTTGAAATATAGTGGTCACTAAAAGCGACCATCTCTTGAAATGTATACTATTGAAGAAAGTATAATGTACCCCAATGTCGTGATTGCTTTTAGAGCATGGATGTTTTAAGAGGATACTACCTTAATACTTAAACGACATAGCAGACGTTTTGTGTCCAATGATAGATTGTACAACATAGAAGTGCAACTATTCATCCACCGAATTAGCTGTGGAAAGGGACAATCTTCTATAGTACTTTGACTTCCAATGAGTACTTTTGGATTTTTTTGAACTAGTGATTTCCACAATATCAAAATTGATGATTTCCGCGGTCACTAGTTCGTCCTTTAAGGATTAATTAAATTCTATTTAGTGCACCTATAGTTGAATTATATTTTCACTATAGCAAATGACACTAAGAGCAAATACTGAGTATATTTTTTGTTATAATTTTTTTTTATTGGGACTTATTCATAAGTGAAAGGAGATTCCAATGCACTTTGTCCCTTCAAGGCCTAAAGACTTTTTAATAGTGGATGTTTCAATGAGTCATCCCACTTTGATATTTTTTCTTGCACTTGAATGTGCTTGAAATGTTTAATTTTAACTATACTAAAGTAAAGACTACTTTGTCTAGTACATGTATGGARTTCATTGTTGGATTTTTAGATTATAATAGTTTGGATGATCAACTTATAGGCAAAAAGAGACTAATTTAGGGAAAAAATTTTATAAGAAGATGGATAATTTTCTTTTATCCCCTCACAAAAAACTGGATTGGAATCTAAAGCAAGTGTACTATTTTTTTTTATTTGAAAAGATCAAAAATGAAAAAATCACTATCAAATTCATACACATTTTCAAACAGAAGAAGTAGAAACTAAAATTGACCAAATTGTATCCTACAAAAGAATTTAAAATATGCATCAATTTTTGAAATTTTACAATTGATACAAAACAGTACTACCATATCATTTGGAATATGTTCAAAAAACTTGAAATCATTTTGATTAGTTTGTAGTTTGATCACACCAAATTTAATATAAAACTTTGAAATTGTTTACTGTAAACCCAATTTTTTTGTGTAGACCAAAGACTAGAAAAGTCAAATAAAATATTTTTTTTCATCCCACGATCCTTTATCCCACGATCCTTTATCCCACGATCCTTTCATTGTAAAAAATTTATGTTTGCTCCCATTTCATACATAAGACTACAATTCTTAAATAAATTCATAAATAATTCTTACATTAAAATTTTGAAAATGAAAAAAAATCCAACAAATATGTCAACTTGTTATTCTACAAGACCCTAGTATAAAAAATATTGAAATGTGTTTCACCCTAACAAAAATTTGCCATTGAAAATTTGAAGAAAATACATTATATCCTCTTTGTCCTTGAGGAATTAACATTAGAAGGACAAGACCTCCCATGACTAGCCCTTGAATGCCAAGGCGGACGTTTTGTGTCCTCAGGATGACAGAGAATCAAACCGTGTAGGACAGAATTGTAACTTTTCATCCTTGGTATTAGGAGTGGAAAGGGAAGATCTTTTCTAGTACTTTGACTTCCAATGAGGATATTCGGCTTTTAAAAGGAGATGATGTAACACGATATCAAAAATGCATGATTTCCACGGCCAACGGTCCGTCGTTCAAGGGCTAAAGTAGTCACCAAAATACTCTTATTATTGAATCTGTAGGAGCACTATTTTCCCCAAAAGTTAACTATGAAGTCATCCATTCAACTTTTTAGATCTACAATGTTGATTTTATATGCAATATTTGCAATTTGTACAGATTAATTATAAAATTTCAAGTATTGTTTGTAGGTGGACCAAAAATGGGAATCACGTTCTCCAATAGTTCTCCCAGGCTCTCATGTTTTGATGCTATACATTTAATATCTAGGATTTCGTTTTTTCTAGGAGCACTATTCGCTCCAATAGTTAATTATGAAGTCATCCATTCAACTTTTTAGATCTACAATGTTGATTTTATATGCAATATTTGCAATTTGTATAGATTCATTATAGAATTTTAAGTATTGTTTGTAGGTGGACCAAAAATGGAAATCAGGTTCTCCTAGGCTCTCATGTTTTGATGGTATACATTTAATATCTAGGATTTCGTGTTTTCCTTTTTACATGTTTTTGTACAGATATATTATTTGCATTGATTTCATCAAACTAGTGGTAATTTTTTTTTGGGGATATTTACCCTCCTAAAGAATCAATGCCTTTCTTTTGTTTAAAAATACTCAAAATTGTCATTTCTATTGCAAGTACAACACTACAAAAAAATTGCATATCTAATTGTAGAATCATGCATTAGACTAATATAAGATTGTGTGAAAGAAATTTGAGAAACTTAGACTACAAGATATTAGTATTTCAAGTGATGAAAACATTTTTTCTTACACCTTGCTCGACTAGATTTTTTGACTATGAATCCTTTAAACTTCATATATTTGTTCTATAGATTATCAATTAAAAAAAACATATTGTACTAGTAGTAAAGTATTGAGTTGAAAATCTAGAAAAAATCCTTAAAAAATTAAATAATTTTCATTCTTATAAAAAAAATTGTCAAGTAGAAGTAGGAACATGTAGATTGAATAGTAGATGTTGATTCTTTATTATAGGGTCTATTTCTTCACAGAGGCATTGATGATGTAATTCTCCATTTAAGTCCATGAGGCTTAGATAGTTGATCTAGTTCCATTCACACACACATAGGTCTTTCAAACCAAAAACTCCCCTTCTTATTATTCTTCCTACACAAAATAGTGAAATGAACTGGCCTTAACAATTAGGTTGCCTTACATCAAGAAAGTTCCTTTATAAGACATCAAAGCCAACAAATATTTTTAACAAATATTTTCATTTGTATACATGGAGGTTGATGAGTCCCAATTACAACAACACCTAATTCAAAAGTATGGTAGAGGGACCCATTACTAACCGGCGCCCCATCACCAATCAATAGGGTGTTGTATTTCCGATTAAGGCTGGAACAAATTTCCATTTTCTCCTTCAAATGCGTGTTTTTAATTTTTTTCATGCTTTGGACCAATAAGTTCATGACACATGGGTGAGCACGAAGGTAGGAAACAATGAGCGGGAAAGCAGTTGACTTCTTGAATGATCGGAATTGGATGACTCTAGATGTTGATCATGGGTCAAGCCCAACTTTGGCCTTTCAAAATTCATAGTAATTTCATTGTAATAGATAAAATTACCAAAGTTTTTGCAATTTCCATCATTTCAGTCAATGCACCTCTGAAAATATTTGCTTTGCCTACCACTACCCTAGATCATATCTATAATTTCTTATTTGATTGGTTACGGATCCCTCTACCATAGTGCATTCTTGTACAATAATTGAAAATATTTATACAATATCAGATGTTGAAAAATTAGCATGGGGAACCTAATTTCACTATTTTGTGTAGTACATGGAATACTATTCATTCTAGCTCCACAATCATGTTCCGGTCCTCACCCCTACTATGCCGGGACGCAATTCCGGGCCACGGTGGTGGTGCTCTTCATACCATTTGAAATGAAATGATACCTTGTTTTTTTCTGTTTTAATTTTTTGTTTTTTTGAACAAAATGATACCTTGTGATCCTTTACAAGAAGAAGAACTTCAATCCTGATTACAAACCCAAGCCGCTAACCAAGAGTTCATTAAATAATTTGTGGAGATCTAAATTAAGTAACGCCCATTCAAGTCAACATTACCTTCCCATGTGGTCCAAGAAACCTTCACCAGGTCAAATTGTAGAGTAGATTTTGAGAAGCCATAAATTGATTGGGGTTATGCATGTTACTACTTTTAACCTCATATTTTTTTGGTGACCGACTTTTTAGATTTGACATGTGAAAAGAGGATTGAAATACTTCAAATCACTTTCGCAGTTTTAACACCCTCATGATCAAACATTATAAACTTTCAATTCGTAAGAGATATTGTTGTGTTTTCTTTTCTAATGTGAACTCTAACATGTCTAGTTTGATTTTATATGGTTACAATTCAGAAAGAATTGATACACTGTATCAAAATGTTGTCTTTTTGTTCAATTTAGAGCAAATTCTAGAAGCTCAAGAAATTCCAGGATCATTTTGGGGTTAAGAGAGGATGCACTAAGAGAGGTTCTACTTGTAATAACTTATACTGAAAATGCTGCTTTATTTCTTTGTTTATGTAAAGTAAACCATTTTTTCGGCAATGATGGGTGGTAGGTCTTTTTCATAGAAAAACAATTCCATCATAGTCATGTTGAACTCACGAAACCAACCGCTTGCAATGGACCAATTGCAGAGTGCGGTATCACAAGTCTGGTTTATTTGAGATTCATCCAACTGCCTGCCTGCCTATGATACTTATGTCTTGTACGAATTGCAGGGTACCTGGGTAAGTCGGTAGGTTATGAGTAGGGGCCTGCTGAAGATCCAATGCAGGGGAGACCATGGAAATTGGAAAGTACAAAAGAGTCTCACCTTTATAATATTGAATTGTAGTTTCTTTGTTTTTCTCTTCTTTGGTTAACCCTTGGACAACGCAACGTAACATTTAATGTCCGATGGATGATGGAGAATCCTTCTATGTATGATAGAAGTGTAGATTTTCATCTTGGGGAATTTTGGATGGAAAGGGGAAGGTTTGGTACAATAGTTTGACCTCCATTGAATGCAATTGAGTATTTTTAAACCCTATAAAGGCCCTTGGGGTCCCTGTATATGACCTGTATTTTGCCTTATAACTCTACAAGTATGGTTTAATATATATGAATTGGGATACAATGCTAATTATGTACTATCATAGTTAATACATTTATTTTGTACTGAAAAATATTTGGTCGATGTTTTGCTCATCAAATACCACCGTATTCATAATTTATTATACAACCTTAACCCCTAAAGTCCCATTGTCCCTTCGGGGGACAATTTTGATTTCGGGCAGGTTCCTGTGACCTTGATTTTTTATGAAACTTTCTCATAAGATAGAAAAATTGATTAGCTTTGTGGGAATATAATTTTTATTTCAATTGGTGCCCGGGAGCAAAAGTGATACCACAAAAAAACAAAAACTGAACTCGGCGGGCAGCAAAAAAAATTTGCAAAAATTAAAAATTAAAAAATATAAAAATAATTCTGAAATGATATATTTTTGTCTACATGTGAAGCTTTGATTCATTCTATACAAGGAGCTTAAACCCACCAACTTGGGAGGAAGAAAAAAATAAGTCCAATAATTGGATGCGCAAGTCAAAAGTTAGGGTACCTAAAAAAAATTCGGGCAATTTTTGCTAAACTCCTCATCTACTTTTGAAATTGGGCATGCATATAWCCGACATAATATGTATGCAATTTTAGAAACAAAATGCTATATCAACTCAAAATTTACACTCCCACAAGAATCAAACTTTGTTAAATATTCTACATGTTGGGCTCTATATTTTTATTTTTTGGATTTCAAGAAAATAATTTATCCATGCATAAGAAAACATTAGAAAATGGCTAGTGTATCACCGCTTCACTTGAACTCTATGTATTGCAAGGTGATTTACAATATGGTGGACTCCTTATTTGATTCCAAAATTTTGCAAGTGTGCACCTAACAATTTGTATTACTCCATGGTATCAAGGCTCAATTTTGAATAGAGCAAAAATCACTTCAAGAGGCTTAAAGAGTGATGATCCCATATTTCAAGGATGAAAAGAAACAACAACGCTAGCATGTAAGCCTAAAAATGCAAGCCTATGAGCCTTGAGCCTAGGTGTAAGTAGATATTCTACAACTATTGAAGGTATTTATAACGTACATACTTATAATTTAAGTACCCTATAACCATGGAAGGTGCCTATAACATAGGTACTTTAAACATAGACACCCAAAATATAATTAGTCACTTAGTATGTAAACATCCTATAACCATGGAAGGTGCTTATAATATAGGTACCTACAATATAGACACCTATAATACAAACATCCTGTAACCATGGAAGGTGCTTGTAACATAAGTACTTGTAACATAAGAACCTATAACATAGGCTTTTATACTATAAATATTTCTATAACTATAAAAGGTACCAATAACATAGGAGCTTGGGCTCTTAAGCTCATGGGCTCAAGATCCTAGGCTCACATGCTAGCACCCGTGTGAAAAGAAATTGTTCTCAAACTTCAGACATTGTAATCTCTCAATCACTGCTATCAAATGGGCTAATTTTCATGTCTTGTTTTGGTTCACTCTTGGGGTCACAAAAAGAATTAGAAAGTGTCGGCTTTCAAATGTCGGATTGTGTACCCTGTCTTTTGGGTGGATAGTGAGGTACAGGTACCTCACTATCCACCCCCCAAAAAATTCAGCACCCCCCAAAAAAATTTAAATTTTAAATTTTTCATAACCCACTTCCCCCCCCCATTTTTTTTCCATACCCTTCCCCCTACACCCCCTTCTTGTAATTTCAGAAACCAATTTAGTTGACAAACAATATGGGACAATTCATCCCGTATCTCATACCCGTACCCGTACCCAATCCATATCTGTATTTGTATCCAGTATTATATATATGTACTGTATCCATATCTGGTATTCACTACGTACTTATATCCATATCCAATATTCATTTTCATATCCGTATTCGTATTCATATTTGGGCGGCTCAGATTAAATCTCACAAGATCAATGGCTTGAGATTTTTGAGAGAGGGGGGCAACTAATGTTTCAACCAAGGTGGCTGCCATCTTTTGAGAGGATAGTGTCCAAGCCAAATGACGGCTTTCAAATTTATTGTACAGTTGATTTTGCAAGTTTAAAACTACTGTAATGGGGTACATTTCACTTCGTTGATGCCAATTTCATTTGTCTTTAACAAGAAACTCACTGCAAGAGGTCCAACGGCTCCCCAAATCAGTTACCAACTCTTCAATGGGGGGAGGATTTTAGTTATAATAGAAGCAATTTCATTGGCTGGTCTGGTTTTGAGAGAGTGGGCTGTGAGATTGGAGATGTCTTGATTGGTTGGTGGGAAGGCGAGATTTTGAGGGAGCAAAAGGGACCCCCTACTGAAGGTTAAGAATGTTATGCATTCAACTGAACATTCTCCACCGGTGATAAATATCATTAATAGCAATATCCCTTCCTTCCCTGAGGGAAATCCTAATTAGATCATAAACTTCAGGGCATGTAAATGAGGTGCACTCAAACGCTATCAAGAGAATTTGGTGCCAAGTTGTGTGCCAACATATCTTAGTAGCAAGGTAGGCGAACCCAATACCAACCATTGACCTAATACCACCCAAATGTAGGACCCTTGTTGATCCTAGAATGAGAATCTATGACAAAAGTACATGCCTTAACTTCACTAAAAGTGAACTTCACTAAAAGTGAAGTTAAGGCATGTACTTTTGTCATAGATTCTCATTCTAGGATCAACAAGGGTCCTACATTTGGGTGGTATTAGGTCAATGGTTGGTATTGGGTTCGCCTAGCTTAGTATCAAAATGATTGAAAATATTCGTATCTAGTCACTTGCCCCCCTAGCCCTCATGCAGCTCGGTTCTTGGTTGTATTTTTCTCTTGCAGTAAAGGCAAAACAATAAATCGTGCTTACGAAATGGACCCCACAAGCTAGATTTACCGCAGGAAAAAAACGCAAGAATTTTTTGTTTTTTGCAATTTCTAAATTCAGATTTGCAATCAAAGATCCCAAATTAGCTTGATGAGATTGAGAACATACCCTAATGACAGATCAATATAGGGGGCTTTTTTTACTTTTACCCTCAATTGTTACCTAGCGGAGCCCATTTCATGGGCACGATTTAGTGTCTTGCACAATAAAGGCTCCTTTACTTGTGTCCAAAAGAAAAAAAAAATTATTTTTTATTTTTGAAACATATGGCCTCGGAAGACTGTAGTTGGACTCACACAACAATTAGGAAACCTGGCACATTGCCCCGTCAGGAACAAATGAAGGAACAAACCCCCTCCTCGTGCACTAGCACGAAGAGCCCCCATGCGAGCAATATCATCACGGGGAGTTGAACCGGGAACCTCGTGGATACCATCGGAAGCTCCTATCACCCATCCCATCCCCCAGGGTAGTTTAAGGTCATTGCGGACCCAAAAAAAAAAGATTGACCAAAAAAGACTTAACCTTTGTTGTCAAAATGGCATGAAAATAATAATCTCTGGTCCAACCGAACTTCTTTTGATACGGTGTGGTCGTGGCATCCCATCTTAATGGCTAGGGTAAACTGACCCCCTCATTGCCCCTATCACAAGGTAAATGTAAAAATTGCCCCCTATTTTGCGCCGTGATAATTTTGTACTTCTTCACATCCTTGGAATAATTTGGAACTTCTAATTGAAAACATGAATTCAGAATTTACAAATTTTGTCATACATGACCGATAAAAAAATTCCAGGGGTAAGAAAAGGGGCAATGAGGGGGTCAGTTCACCCTGGCCGATTTTTTTATTTTAATGCATCGCGCTTCCTTTTTGCGGTTGGCATGCAGAATGGACGGCCCAGAAATATCTTCCCTTGGGGCGCTACAAGGAATGGACGGAGAGACGGACGGACTCCGTCCTTCCACAGTAAGTAACTTTTAGTAAGTTAGGATCGTTGGCCTCTAAGCACCTGGGCTTTTTCGGCAGATCCCTCCGTCTCCGTCCGTCCCTCCGTCTCCGTCAGGCTTTTTTGTCTCCTTCTTGGCGAGATCTTTGGGGGAGGGGAGAAGATTCCACAGCAGTGGACGCAACGGGCATGGAGGGCCGGAGGGAGTGGAGAAGTGTTCCTGTGTCGGCCTAAGATGCACTACAGTAACTTACTGTACAGTAGTATAACGACCGCCTGGGGGCCCACCCGGTATAGTAAGCGCAATTACCGTGCCCCAGTCACCTGACTGACGGCGGTTCAGTTGGGGCAGGTGCATGGGAGGGGTGGGGGTAGCACAAGAGGGGTGGGAGTGAATCTAGGCGCAGATTGGGACCAGATTCATTGGGGGCAGGGGAAGTGCAGTGAAGAGAAGACAAGGAACTGGGTCTTTGCAATTGGCAAAAACTAATAAGATGGAGAGAAATCATATGTAATCTCCAACTGTTCTAGTATGCCTTGTGGCGTTGCCACAATCAAAATGAAAGTAAAAATGATTTTCTAAATTTTTAAAACCAAAAATAATTTAGAATTTCAGTAACTTTCACCCGGTAGGTTAGAACGCCACGAAACCAAGCACGTGCACCCCCTGGCCGAGAGCTTTCCGACAGTACCAAGCACGCCACCGAGGGACGCACGGTCCAAGAGATCTCAACGTAACAAACAAAACAAAACAAATAAACAACCTAATTTAAAGTATAGACTAGTGTGCCCTGTGCACCCCTCCTTGCCGAGAGCTTTCCGACGGTACCAAGCACGCCACCGGGGGACGCACGGCCCGGGAGATCTCAACGTAACAAACAAACAAACAAACAAACAAACAAAACAAAACAAACAAAACAAACAAAACAAACAAACAACCTAATTTAAAGGATAGATACTCCCTCAATCCTACCAAAGGGTTCCTAATCGGGCTTATTTACAGTCTTTGCAAGAAGAATTTGGGAAGCTTTTAGTAGGAATGAGGAGGTAATCAATTGCATAACCAGGTTATGTGAGGCCAAGGCAAATTGACCCCCCTTGTTGCCCCGTTTTTTTGCCCATGGAGAAAAAACTGGATTTTTTTATTTGCTGCGTATGAAAAAATTTGCAAATTCTCAATTCATTTTTTGCAATCAAATCCCCAAAATTAGTCAGGGGAGGTGAAGAATTACAAAATTGACGCAACACAAAATAGGGGGTAATTTTTACCAYCTAGTGGGGCATTAAGGGGGTCAATTTGCCCTAGCCGATAATGCGAGGGCTACCCTGCGCTGGGAAGGTGTTATGTTTTGTTGGAGACTTGAAAGAGGCACTTATCAAGTGGAGTAATATTTTGGATTGGGATTGATTGAAGAGCCACAAATAAGACGATTTTGCTATGGAAGGGGTAGCTTTTCAAAGATGCAAAAGGGACTTTTGCTTGCCTCATTGGGAAATATTATTATGCAATAGAAGTTGTAAAGTGACTCTTGAATGATGTTGCAGATATTTATTGTCCAATGGATGACAGAGAATTCTACTAAGCAAGACATAAGTGCAAATGTTCATTATTGGAATTTTGTGTGGAAAAAAGCTCAGGTCTTACGCAGTAGTTTGACCTCAAATGAATGCTTTTGGATTTTAGAAGTAGATGATCCACACTAGTTTCCAAAAAAGGATGTACCTCACATCGACCAATCCATCCTTAACCCCTAAAAGATCAAGGCTCATCTTGGGCACAAATTGTGAGAAATTGCCACTTTCAAGGAACAATGAAAAAATAGCTTAAAAAGTTTTTTTTTTCAAAATCCAACCATATGAATTTGTACTAGACTACAAAATTTCAGATACTTTGACACGAGAGAATGAAAGATTATAACGTTTGAAGTTAGAAAAAAAAGTTATTTTTTCGGAGCTTGCTTGATAAGTCCAACAAACTTTAATTCTTTCTAGAGTGAGATTTTTACACTACACATGGTTATTTTTTTTTACATTTGCATCTTGTATCATGTAAATTACATACCTGCCAAATATCAAAAGTAGAAGAGGAATTTTACACATGCTGTCTAAGTTGCCTGAAAAGTTCAGGTTAGTATAACTTTTGATTCAATTACCCGATTGGAAAAAATTATATTTCTTCTAAAGGGATACATGTTCTCACTTTTGGTCAAAATTTGAAGAACAAATATTTAAAAATGATTTCATTTGCAGCTACCCAAAATTACCTACGTACATTCAACGGTCATTTAATCCTTTAGGGGTTAAGAGTTAAGAGTTTGTTCATCTAAGGTATTGAGTTGAACTTTGAGAGGTACCAACGAGTTATACCAAGACTCTACATCCTTTGCTAGAGATGTAAATTTTTAATTATCAATTCCTAAATGACCAAACTTCATGTTTGGGCAACATAGCAATTTAAGACAGCTTACCATGAATGGATTTTTTTTTCTTTGAAAATTTCCCACAACATGTAGGTGAATGATTTGGTTGATTTTGTTGTTTATACTAAATTTTATGGGATTTTGAAGTTCTTAGTTTTGATTATCTCTAGCAATTAGTGATATTTGTGGCTTTTTGATCAAGTTGAAGTTTCCAAAACCTTAAATGCCCAAATGGATGTTTTGAGCTTTTTTTGCTTCTTTGTTCTTGGCCATTGCAAATAAAACAAAGTTGAAGTTTCATAAATTGTGATACAAAAATTCAAATCATAATTGTAGGATGTTAAACAAGATGTGTTATAGACCAAATGAGAAAACGAAAAGAAAGACACCACATATGGATATCACGTTTGCACTTCATCAAATTACTATTCATTGAGGAAATTTCAAGAAAAAATGTATAATATGTTAGTGGAAAGAGTTAAAAATTCTCTACAAGAACCAAAGATATGGGTACTTGAAGAATTATAATGTTTTGAAAAGAGATCTCACTATCTTTAGCTTGAGCATTGAGTAGTAGTTAGTTTCAAGCTAATACTCTAGCTAGGCCACTTTAGAAATTATACTACCATCCTAATACGATATTGCGTGTGTCTCTAATTTCCTAGAGTTACACTATTTTAAATTAGTGCATGTTGAAATAATAATATTACAATATGATAACAATTTTCACAAATTATAATAAACTTTTATGGAGGCCCAAATTTTCTAGGTAATGCTAAATCCCTTCACTACCGTGATTGGACAAATTWATGTAAGTTAGTGTTTATTTTCAACCAAAGTGTTTTATGTGTTAGGAATGAGTTGCAAAATCAGCCTCACAGAAAGTAACCTACAAATATGCCTGAGTCTCAAAATCAAGCATATCAGTCTCATCTTCTAGTAGTTGTTTATTTTTGTTCCTTATAGAAGAGATTCATCCATCCATAGAGAAGGCATTCCGCATCGAACCCTCAAACTTTCAGCTTGACCCCTTAAGTTCAAAGTCTTGGTGGTAAAAAAAATAAAAGATTGCCCTATTTTTGCTTCAATTCAGAAGTAAGCCTATTTGTATCATTATGCATCATCAATAATGTACATTTCAAGTTTTCAAATGTACTTTATCCAATATATTAAATACACAAAGATCACAATCTCATCCATTATATACTCATTTTATTCATTTGTTCTTTGTAAACCCGAATATCAAACATCTTCTCAATAAAACTTTGCAAGATGAAGTTTGTTGGTGTTGCTACATTGCAACAAGCTCATTTCTAGTTGATACCTACATAGATACTCTTTGATTCACAATCTTCAAAGAATGAAGACATAGTACTCTCTCCTTGAGTTGTAGTGGGCCTATTCCTTAAAGATTGAGAAGTTTTTTTTCTTCTCCTCTAGACATGAAGGAAGGGCATGAAGATTGAGAAGCCATGGAGAATATTAACAAGATGTGTGATTGTGTCCATTCCCATTCTTCACACAATAAAAATGGGCATCACACCTTCTTCACAAAGAAGAGCTCCTATATTTGACTCCTCTTTATACTCCACACCTTCTCATTCTTCATAGAAGTTTCATTCTTGGAGAAGGTGTGACAACCCCGTTGTGCCTACAAATACAAAAAGGTACAAATAAGCATGACACAAACAAGATCTCCCCCATTAAGGTGGGTACACCCAAAAGCGTAGCTGACCTTAAAGTGCCATCTACAGTCCGTGTACATTTCCAAAATTAGTCTGTGTATCCTCCATTAAGGTGGGTACACCCAAAGCGCAGCTGACCTTAAAGCGCCATCTACAGTCAGTGTACATTTCCAAAATCAGTGATGTACACAGACTGTAGTTGGCACTTTCAGAAACAAACTGTGATCCTTAATAACTTTTGTAGTTGGCACTTTCAGAAACAAACTGTGATCCTTAATAACTTTTGCATACTGCATCCAAATGCTGCGTTTTTTGGTGCATTGGACAGTGCTTTCATTTGCCAACAAGATAATATGAAATTTTGATCAGTCTAATAATAGTAACTAGACACAGTACCAATTTGTGACGCTTTTGGGTGTACCCACCTTACATAAAAGCTCGGACTGTAAATTTGTACATTCTGCAAGAGTCGAAGTCTCCATCTCTCAGCGTGTACTAAATCTCAGATTYCAAGCTCACAAAATTCATGTCTGTGCGTCCACAAGTCGAACGAAATCAAAACCCCTAACCTGGAATTGAATCATAACCAGATCTCGACAAGAATCAGAATCGCCCACCCAGCTCCCGCCGAAGTGCACACACAGTCACAAATCCTGAAGCAAGAGACCTGGTATGGACAGCCCTGCATTCCAATCGCTTGGAACTTGCTCCAGCACTGATTACCAAGGAGTCAGAAATCGTTGAAATCGTTAAACCCTAAAAAACCACCGTCCGGAYTCCATGGAAATCTCGTCACGAGTTTCAAAGGTCATGTCGAGCTCTTGATCACCACGAGACTMTCATGCTGTTTTCATCTTCKGAAAAGAATCAGGCYATTCTCCATTCCACATTGCCATCAGCATCGTCTTATAATACATGAGCAAGGTACCACTGACAACCACCATCTCGCTCACTCGCCGATGATCTAAAYTCCTTCTACTCTACACCTTTGAACCCTCATAACTTCAGCATTTTCGGAACAGTCAATACATTGTCAGAATTCACGAAACTCCTGTGCTGACGTTCTCATTCATGTTGAGCCAGAGAGCTCACAGATACACAAAAGAACGTCAATTATTACATCAGAACAATGTAAACTAAAAGTTGGACTACCGATGCTTAGCAACAATGCTTGCATTGCGATTATCAAATTATTGATACATTAGAGGATGGAAAGTATCCATTACGAGCTCACAGAAATCACGACAGAGTAGAAGTGGACGAAAAAACAATCTACAAGTAACGAAGCAACTCGTTAGCGGTGGCGATGGCTCCCCCCGTGATGGCCGTCTTGATCAATTTCTGCTTATCGAAGTGCTTGTCGCCCAGGGTGAGAATTGCACCCGTGAGAGCCCCTCCCAGAGTGGCATTCGTCCAGTCCCGCCGTCCCCGCACGCGATGAATCCCATACTCCACACCTGAATCCAAACAGTCAGGTACACACATCCCATGAACGTCGAGCATCCCCACAATCGACAATTGGCGGCATGAGTTCTCACAATCATAAAGGCAGAAGTACACAACCCTGTGTCCAACACTTTGTAAATAAACAAACCCTAAATCGACACAGAATTCAATCTCCAATCGACWGTCCGAAGCTCACCAGCAGAAACGTGAACTTGAGAGTATTCCATAACGAATGGAGAATCCAGCAAGCAAGCAATCAAAACCTACCGGAGTAAATCCTATGGACGTCAAGAGCATCCGAGCACTTGACATCTCATCCCGCATCCCAACAATCTACAATTGATGGCATGAGTTCTGACAATCACAAACTCCAACCCTAGTACGCAACTCAACATAATCAAATCCACTTCCCTTGACCTCTTCACCAAAAGCAATTGCCAGCATGTTGTCATCTCGTTCTATTATATCAAACGTCTTCGAATATTTCATGGGTTTAGGGATCATCAAACGAGGAGTACAAATGCAAAGTCTCTCTCGTTAAATATTGTGCGATTTCAACACTCTGTAAACCACTAAACCCTAATCCAGCACAGAATTGAAGCCCCCGTGCTCCAATCGACTGTCCAAAGCTCACAAGCAGAAACACGAACTTGAGCATTCCATCCAGAATGGTGAATCCAACAACCAAGCAATACAGCAACCAAGCAATCCATCCAACCATACCGGAGTAAACCCCAGCCACAAGGCCCCATTGAAGCCCCTCGTGACCAGCCTTCTTCACCAAGGCCTCCAAGTCCCGCTTGGTCACACTCTCCTTCTGGAACATCTTGAACGCTTCCTGCGTGGCCGCGTGCGTCGCCCCCACGGGCGCCACCTTAAGGAATCCGTTCACCGTGGAGTTCAAGATCGGGTTGCCCGTGTCCACCAGCAAATCCACCGTCGGGGACTCTGCCCTCAAGTGGAAATTCTGATAAGGCATCTTCCTTGCCCGACCTTTGAGTTGCGAAGATACCCCTTTCTACTATTCCAACAACCTCAGACGCAGCAGCAGCAGCAGCAGCAGCAGAAGCAGCAACAGCAAAACTGTTCCTACTCCACCTGCATGTAGCGCAACCCACAATTTGATTCAGTCAGAGTCCCTGCACCCAAAATACCCCTGGCGAGGAATGTCAAACAGCAAACACAACAGAAGTGCAGCTTTTCAAAGCTTTCTAAGGCTTGTAGAATTYTCCACCTGAGAGTTGATCTCAGTGGCAGAGAGATCGAGGAGCTGGAGCAAATCGTTGCAGCAGAAACACACGGACTGTATTGTACATATGACTGCAGCAGTGCAGCAGCAGTGCAGCAGCAGCAAACCCACTACTGACCAGCACGAGATTCCTACGAAAACAAACGATCCTTCAGCTTCGACAAGCTCTCGATTGTTGCCGACGCTGCCACTCCAGATCCCTATCTCAGGGAAACGCGAAGTGCGAGGGCGTTGGCTTGTGTGGTGATTGATGAACGTGCAAATGAAGAAGAAGAGACAAGGAAGGAGGAAAAGGAATTGGAATCACTTATTATTGTTTATTATTGTTTCTCAAAGGAGTGGRTTGATGAGTGGTGGAGAGACGGAGGCATGGACAAAGCATGGTTGGATGTTCCAACCAGCCTTTTTTGGGGGGGGGGGTTGAAAAAGTGCAAGGATGGCGATCACTTTTGTACCTTAAAACACTTTTCAATCAAAGTGTTATTGGTATGCTCATCTGTTCAATTTTAGTTTTGGCCAGATTTTAGGTTTAGGTTTCGTTTTGTGTGAATCTTAGAATTGTGTAGGAAAGGAGCTCTATACGTCACTGTTTTGCGAGAATTTCGCTTGGTTTGGCAAAATTCTGCTCCACGTAACTTATAGTTGGCAATGTTTTCTGAAAGTGCCATTCTGCTAGTGCTCCAGAATGTTATGTTAGAAAGATTTTTACACTGTTCATGCAGAGTTAGTTTTGTTTTAAAGTATTTATGCGATGCTCTGTTTTGTCATTTTAACTGTATGTAGCATCAAACTGGGTTCAGACCATGCCCAACATGGCAAGTGTGACCTTAAATGTCTTGTTCACTGGGAAATTTATGTGACCTCATTTTTGGCAGTGAGGAGAATGTGTACATGCTGTGCAAGAAGTTGAGCGAAGTGGGATTGGCTGCTCCAACCGCGTCTGACCTCTTCGTAGTCTTCATCTCTAATCCAAATCGTCAGGTGAATTTCAAGACCTTCACTCTCATTCCTTAATTGGATTCTTCCTTCACAACATTCTTTAGCAGCTGTGAGAACTCACTCTTCGCTACCATGGCTACCAAAAACATGAATCAGAACTTGGACAGGCGTTGAAGAGAGCATGCTTCGCGCTGAGTGAGTGTTTTATCTTCTCCTTGTGACTTTTGGTTCCTTTCACTTGCGATGAGCTCAAGATTGTATACAAAAAGAAACCAGATTCCTTCCAAGGTTTTTTCAAGGGTATTGAGGCAGGTYCTCAGGGATTTTATGTTGGCAACTGAGTTTTTTTTGTTAGTAATACAAGGGGGTTTGTGAGTGGATCATCATAAAACGAGACCTCAGGCTTGACATTTCATGAAACGTTTYATTATGGCTACTGGTTGGGGTTCACTTAGGACTTTCTGAACTTTCTCGGTGGAATTGTTTTTGTCAGCATTGTTTCGTTTGTATGATGGTGCCACCACTGTTTTGTTTCTGAAGTTCTTAGCTGAYGATGCAGAGAGTATTGAATGAGAAGACWTTTTTTTGCTCTAGAGATTTGAGTWTTCACAAACTTGCTCTTTTCATCTGCCATTAAATTGTTTAACCCTTRTGCTCATTGTGTCTGTAGATTCCTATTTGGCGCCAACGAAGCAGCAAGGATGTTGAAGGGTTGTGCATCTGGGACTATCATGTCATATGCATTCAAGTAATACCCTTAGTCTTTCCAGAGGTTGTGATTGGAGTGTAAGGGTCGGTTTATATTTTCTTAAACTAGCATTTGAGGACAAGACATGTCCACCATATTTTTAATAATATAGCATTGTGATTGGCCTAAGCTGAAGAGTTGCCCTCAAGGGCTTTACACATTTTCTGGATGCCCGTGGAATTTTCTTAAAATGGATGATAAAATGGCATGGATACTTACATGAAAACACTGTTTGTGAGTAATCTTGTCCGCTGTCCATTCTGTAACGTGAGTCCTCAACATGGTCTAAGACTATTTCGCCTAACTTAGTCTGTCACTTTTAATGTCGTGCAATCTAATCATTTTGTGCTTTGCATTGTATGTCACAGATATGGAGTTAAGATTTCAATTCATTTGAGTAAGGTGAGATGGAAGTCACAGTTAACTGATGGATTCATTTTGTGCAGAAAGGGGAGAATGTCGTGCAGGTTTGGGACYTGGACACCACACTGCCATGCCCCGTAGCCTTGGATGAATACGTGGCGGGTGCATTTCAGCCCTGGGTATCCCTGAAGCCCGAGTTCTCAAGGTTTCTCACTGAGCTAATTACAATTGTATCTCTCGCCTATTCGCTAGTCTTCTTACAGTTATTTTCTTCGCTTTAATCTCATTGATCTTCTACTGGATCTTTCTATTAGTGAATACGACCTCGTTGCAGGTTATACAGGGTCATTTCTGCACCTTTGTATTTGCGATTTTTTGCATCTGACCGACGGCATATGAAGAACAAGGATGGGAGTTGGATGGCCCATCCCCCAGTTTATGATTGTCTAGTTGCTGAAGGCAAGCAAACCCTCTCTTATGTAGGTCCGCTATTGTGAGAAGTGTAAGTTAGTGCTGCATTTTGTATCCTTCTTCGGCTCAAGATGCTCTGAGTCAGGGACTAAACAGTAAGCTTAGGCTCAATTAGCTAGCTGGTACCAAGAAGCCTATTAGCTAGTTAGAGGTTAACTAGCCTCTTTTGTGTCTCCACTCGCAAGGCAACTAACTAACTAACTAACTAACTAACTAACTAACTAACTAACTGTAAATTAGAATTTTCAGTCAGCTAACCGCTGCTACTTGCTTGGTGCAGGGCAGGGTTAGCACTTGAAACCATTGTCTGGGGATAGTTAGTTTATTTGTCCAAAATGGGGAGTTAAGAAATGATGTTGGTTTAATGCTAAGGGGTATGTGCACCCAGAATCGCCTTCTAATGTGTGGTCATTCATTTCAAGTGACGATTCTTGGCGTACATATCTTTGATTTAGCTAACTGGWTGGAATTAACACTAATTCATTACTGAAGCCATTTTGGCAATGCGGGCACCCAATAACYAATTCCAATTAGCTGAAGCTGCAACATTGTTTGATTTCTCCATGTCCTTACATGGGGTATGGTGTGAATTTAGATGGYGCGGTACATAATCTGGAGGAGTTCATAACCATGGCTGTGGAGCGGGTTACACGCAATTCAAGGGAGAYGGAGTCTTTGTTGATGCTCCAGAAATTTGGAGTTCTTCTGGACGAAGAGGGTTTACTGCAATTCTTCAATCAGAATGCATCAGAATACACTATGCGAACACTTGCCGTATGAYCTTGGAAGCAACTGCAGGCCTTTGGTAAGTACCAACATATGGTGCAGTGAAGCGACTAAGTTGGTTTTTATCAGMGTTGCACGTTTCCAATATGCCTTGGAATTTAGGCTGGCAACGCACATTAGATGCAATACTCATGCAGTAGTTTTCTATCCGACGTTGTTGATCTCCAAGATTTGATGGTCTTGGTCTAGTATGTTTTAAGAAGAGGATTTTGTTGAATAATTGACCTAGGTTCAACAATCCTTATTTGATTATTAGGCATAACCTTCTTTTGTYACGTTYATTGYCACATGGTGCAATAYARTAGGAAASGYGRAGTRTGGWTTGAAATYCTTAYTCCATCCTCCTCRCACTCAATAAGAAAAARAGTTGTAGATTTCCATAACATGTTGGTCTTGATCTAGTTAGAAGGAGACTAAACGTCATGTTCTACTATGGACTTGGGTCAAACAATGCTTGTTTGATTATATAGTCTTTTGTGCACTATTACTCCATTTATTGATTATTGATTGTTTGCCTTGTCTTTAGGACTAATTTTGCAAAGACTATGAAAACAATTCGGTGGGAGTATAGTACACGTCCTATATATGGGTGGGGTTCAATAGGAGATCGTCAATTGGCCACTGCAGGTTGGTTGGCAGCGTTGCCTGTATTTGAGCCCCATTGGCAAATTTGCATGGCAAGTGGTTTATCCACAGGTTAGTTCAATCCCTAATGTACCAAGCTAAATAGTGTTAAAATAAATCACAATGTGCACATTCGGTGTTAGGGGAGGTGTTAGCAAAGTGAAAGTAGTTGCAATGTGTATCTAAATTCATTTTTAACTTTTGTTTATATCTTTGTATAGATGTAGTATTCCACATAATTCAATTTCTCAATTGGTTTTTGAAAATTCAATCATTAGATTAGATGAGCGATAAGTTATTTGGACAAAATATTGGCCAAAGCACTTTGTTCATCACTTGGAATATGGCCTCAAGAGATCTTCCAAGTTTAGACTCTCGCCAAAGTCACTCTCAACATCAAATGAGAACAATTTAAACCTAATGTTTGCTATTAGTGTTAGGGGTGATGTCAACAAAGTGCAACCAATTTATAGGTGTATTCTTTAGTACATTCTTAAGATCGTCACCAGTAGCACTCTTGAACACCAAACGAGAACTTTTTTTTTGTGTTGCAATTTGTGTGGGATTTGTCTTATTGTGGTTTTGTTGCTCTTGGATTTGTTTCTGACTTGTCAAAAATTGAGTAGGTTGGATTGAGTGGGGTGATCAACGCTTTGAATTTGAAGATGCTCCTTCATATTGTGAAAAGAACTGGGGTGGCAGCTTTCCAAAAAAGTGGTTTTGGGTAAGTAATTTCTACATTTTAAAAATTCAGTCATAATCTATTCCTTCTTTCTACTAATACATTTTGTTACCTTCCTTATTGACTTATTTTGAACTTACATTGATATGMRAGTTGCAACATTTCATTGCATCTTAGTATGCAATATTAATAAACTWAAKTGTTKTATTATAATGCAARTATAGAAATCAATTGGTTACCTATGTCGTAATATGTTGTAACTTCTCCCTTCACTATACARCAAAGGAGAGGTTCTATTGACCATGTAGGTGAACTTATAATTTATGTCAAAAAGTAACCAGATCAACATGACCAAATCAACAGAGAAACTGAATTTTCAACTAGTGCGACCTTTCTTGATATCAATCTAAAAACTTGTGTCACCTAAAATCTTCCYCACTTAGTCTATGTTAAGTTAAAAAAAATCAATTGCAAAAAAACTGAATGTCGGTAACTTAAATATTTACACACGTGCCACAAATCAAAATTCTCCGACTTTACATGGTTTTTGTTTATTTCATTTTTATATTATTTTTTAGTATTCTCGGCTTGAGGCGTGGATGTGGTCATGTAAAGATGCAATGCACAGTATTCGATGGCTTCTCTGGAGAAGTTGCACTTACAGCTGGTGGAGGTCGACGAAGACTCCCCCTTCTCAAAAACTCGTTTGAAGATGTGGCTCTGGTAAGCCTAATTTCAATGGATATTTGTCTTTGAAAATGGTCACAATAAAGGAACTTTAATTTTCCACTTATTTATTTATTTATTTATGCTCTTCTGATTTTGATTACAACTGATAAGGTCTAGGAAAATGTGTGATAACCAAAAAAAAACCTTGTTCAAGTCAAATTTCACTATTAAGCTAAATTTATCCTATTAAATAAATCCTATAAACAATCTTGATAATTTTCACCTTTGAAAAAGCATATTTTCTGGTGTGTTTTTTTGGAACTGTGTAATGTGTGAGGTCGAGGTGCTTTTATTTTCTTCTGAACCCTAAACCCTAAAACCCTAAAACCCATAGGACCATTTTCTAACTGAAAACTCCCGAAAATACATACTTTGATATTTTAATTAGTAAAAAATAGGATAAAATTTTAAAAAATAAAATAAAAACTGGCCATTTGAAAAAACTTTATGTGGATGTCTAGTCATAAAAAAAATCCACCAAAATCATTTTTCATTATTCAAAAATTCATTGCAAATGGTGCTCACTTTAGGCCAATCTAGAACTCACTTGCAATAGGCAATCAAAAATCCCTCTCCTAGAAAGTTGTATTTCCATATTATAAAACACCTCACAAAGTTTCATAACCTAACTTTTCAAA
This sequence comes from Pleurozium schreberi, assembly GCA_006891605.1. NCBI lineage: Eukaryota > Viridiplantae > Streptophyta > Bryopsida > Hypnales > Hylocomiaceae > Pleurozium > Pleurozium schreberi. The sequence continues at coordinate 7,520 of VACF01000537.1, read as the reverse complement.
AAAGGTACTCGATAGTACTAAAAACCACCAAAACTACAAGTGTGACATATTATCAAAATTCAATTTCGGTCACTTAAGTAATTTTATTAAAATTGAAAAAGTTCGTGTTTATTTTCCATACCATCAGAAAGCTTGCTTCCAAATTTCTTGCTCTTTTGAGCATTTCTACAAAAGTTAGAGACAAAAACAACTTCCACACGCAACATGTGACGCAAAATAGTACAAGTGTTTCTTGCAATCACCCTGCTAGTAGGAATTAGATGATGTTTTGATTGTTACACTGAAGTTTGATTGTTTAATCCTTGAAGGACGGACCGGTGGCCGTGGAAATCATGCATTTTTGATTTTGTGTGCCATCATCTACTTTGAAAAGCTAAATGTACTCATTGGAAGTCAAAGTACTAGAGAAAATCTTCCCTTGTCACTCCTAATACCGAGGATGAAAAGTTTCAATATTGTCCTACACTGTTGACTCTTAGACAAAGGGTATAGAGGGTAGTTGGGAAGTCTTGCTTGAAGTGGCCTGTTGGAGTGCCTAGAAGTACACCTAATATATATGCCATGTCATTTTTCCACTTTAATTGATGAAGCTTGCAGATATTATTATACTTGGTGATATGTGGTGATACGGCAATGATTTACATGTGACACAAGTGTGCTATTAGCAATGATAGTGTGGCAAGTGTGGAGGATATTCAAGAAAGTCACTGAACAAAGAATCAAATTCAAGAGATTTGAGTGCAATGGGTGTCAAGATATGGCAATGGATTGGTGAATGGAATCACAATGGATCCTACAAATGTAGAAAACAAACCTACAAAAGAGGCAAATGAAGAGAGATCCTCTCAACTATGAGCCATTTGGTTCCTAAAGTCATTCGACAATGGAGATATCTACAATGAATAGAGGTATTAACAGGACCAAACAATTAAAGCGACTTATTGTGGAAAATTGTAGATGTTTAAAATACGATGTACAACACCTAGATACTTCAATAACTATTGATGTACTATACAACAAAGGTAGATATTCATATAGTGAGAAAGGTCAATTAACCCCTAAAGTCCCGTTGTCCCTACAGGGGACAAAATGGATTTCGGGTAGGTTCCTATGAGCTCAATTTTTGGCTAAACTTTTTGAAACTTTTTCATGACATAGAAAAACTTATTAGCTTTTTGAGAATACAACTTTTATTTCAATCAGTGCCTGCGAGCAAAAGTTATGCCATGATAACCTAAAAATGGGGGAGAGCAGGCAGCAAAAAATCCACAAAAAAATGAAAAAAACAAAAACTATATTTTTTTCCTCATAGATTATTTTTTTATCTCTTTGAAAGCTTTGATTCATTCCATTTGGATTAGTGATGTGAAAGTTGTGGAGGTGCATGCTTATTTAGCGGGCAATCTTTATGAAAAAAAATTTCTTCCACTTTGAATGCTAATATCTTTCAATCTGTACGGTCAAACATCATAAAAATTTTACTACATGATCTAAAACAAGTTTAGTACAAGATCCTATGGTTAGATTCTAAAAAATCATTTTTTAAATATCTTTTGATGAATGCAACAATTTTGGCAGTTTTGCATGGTTTTTGACAGAAAAATGGCCTTGGACTTTAGGGGTTAATTCGCATTTGCACTTTTAAAACCTCTATTCAATGTAGGATTAATCCTTGAAGGACGGACCGGTGGCCGTGAAAATCATGCATTTTTGATACCATGTGCCATTATCTACCTTGAATAGATTAATATTGAGGATTCTCATTGGAAGTCAAGGTCCTAGAAAAGATCTTCCCTTTCCAATCCTAATATCAAGGATGAAAAGTTGCAATTTTGTCCTACAAAGAATTCATCAAGAGGACACAAACGTCTAGTGTGGCATGCAAAGGTTAAGCAGATTTTGTAAGCTATTCATTATTGGTCTTTTCACCCATGAGTGATTCATTCAATATATATGTTGTGAATGTGAAGTGAATTTCAATTTAACCCTGTAAGGACTCAATCCCCCCACACCCACACCCACACACCTCATGACCAAGGTAGTCACCAAAATCCTTTGATTCTTGGTCCAAAATGACCCTAAACTACCACTCTAGGGTGATGGTGTAAGGTACCCAAACCGAATGGAGAGGTTGGCGGTTCGATCCTCGATTGTGAAATCCTCTTACACTTGACTAGAAAATTGCCGCAAGTTGCCTTGCAACCTATGTGGTTAAAAAAAAAATAAAAAATCCTATAATTCTTGAACCAGTAGGTGCATTATCTTTTTCCATAGTTAATAGTGAAGTCATCCATCGGACCACTCTGGTTTGCCGCATCCTTACACGATTAATAGATACTTCCGTTGTTGTTGATGGCCATGCTTTGTCAATTGTTGTGTGGTCATTTCTTGGAGAAATCCTATGATTTCCTTGATCTTCTTCTGGCCCACTTTTTGGCTCAATTTGAATATTTTTTTTGCTCTGGTAGGTGAATCATTGTTCAAAATTGGGAATCAAATGTATACTTTTTTGCAATGGAAATTGTCCATGTGTTTAAAAAATAAGTAAGTAAATAAATAAATTTGCAATCTAGGACTATGATCTTTCTATTCATTTAATGTGCATATTACTGAACAGAGGAATTATGTGCCAGCATAATTAGACGATGTTTCAATTATTATGCTGAAGTGGAGAAGTTTGATTGTTCAACCTGATTATGTACAAAATGGACCTGGATCGATTAGTAGGGTAGTTGGGAGGTCTTGGTTAGAATAACTTGTTGGGATACCTAGAAGTACACCTAAGATAACTCAGCCTATGACAAGCACAACTTTGGACAAGCCTAATGCAATCTAACTTCTTGTTGTGCAATACATTTTAGAAGATACATATACACTACAAGATTTTTTGGGAAACCAATAGGGAGGTCCAAAGTTATGCCTAGCGGAATTACCTATATATATATATATATATATATATATATATATATATATATATATATATATTTAAATTCATATTTTAAGAATTGCTATAAGTTTTTACTCTTCATGAATATTTTTCTCGAGTTCATGGATCCTAGTAGCACTATAGTTGGAAAAACTTTGTACATATAGTTGGTAAAAATATTCATTAAGAGTAAAAACTTGTGGCTGTTTTAAAACAATTAGTGTAGATAACTCTATTTACCATCATTAGTGTAGTTGGAGGAGATGAGAAAGAATGTGGCCCAATTCACCTGAACCAAGTAGAGGACCCTTAGGTAACCCAACTTGGGTCTAGAAAAACAACACTTGTTTGACGATTTTGTTACCAAACTTACTGCATATGGTTGGAAAGGAAATTGGTAGAATTGCATTGCTTACTGAAACAACCACCCTCTCTCACAAAATTAGAGAAAGGGACCAAGCCTAGACAAGGGAAACTAGGTACAACTTATTTAATTAGAAAAGGGACCAAGCCCATACAAGGGAAACTAGATATAACTTATTTAATAACAGCCAAGCCTTCCTTTAGATCAACTCTAACATAACATTACTAATATTGCTTTTCATGACCTTMMATGCATTGAATTATTTCCTCAAAGCTAGGTCTTTCTTTCGGATTTGAATGCCAACATCTACTCAACAAAGTCTTGATCCCAGGCTCAATATGCTCAGGCAATACAGGCCTATCACCTCGAAGAACCACATCATAGTTGTTCTTCTTGACACCCTCAAAAGGTATTCGACCAGTGATCAATTCATAGCAAGTCATAGCATAGCTGTAAACATCCGCTTCCTTGGTGAAGAGATCAGGTGTGATCTTGCGAGCTTTTACCCCTTCCAATATTTCTGGAGCTCTCCAAAATGCTGTCCCAACAACTCCCACCGAGCACTCATAGTCTGCTACTAGACAATAAAATGAACCTGAATCCATATCTTCCAATGGACACAYTTYACCTCCATCACTTATAAGTACATTAGAAGCTTTGAGGTCCCTATGCACAATGTTATCCTTGTGCAAACTCATCATCCCAAGAGCAATCATGTACATATGATTTTTAAATTTCCCATCAGGAAAAGGACCACAAAATAGTTTGTTGTTGCGCTCCATTCTCTTGTCAATGAGCTTCCGCAAGTCCCCTGCACATCGAAACATTTGGAATGCAAATCTCCCGTTCATCACCACCGTGCCACACAGGATTGAACAACCTGCAGGTGAAGTAATATACATGCCTGGACAGTTGTTGAGCATTCCCAAAGGCCATTGCTTTTGAAGGTCCAGCACGGAGGAGCCCTCCTTGAACACCTTCAACGCGAACGTGCGCAAAGAATTCTTGTCCTTGGCTTCCGAAGATTTCCGCTTGAGCTCCCTCGGCAATCTTCTTGCCCAACACGAAATCAGTATGGCGAAAGAAATCGCGCGTGTGGGGGAACTGCCTCTGCAGACTCAGTATAATCTCGCTGTTGGTCATGYGAGCTTTCTCCTCCTCTCCGCCACTGGAATCCTCTACAACACTCGAAGGCTGCTGGAGCTCACTCCAATGATCTTTGGAAGCAGCGATCTCGAAATCGAGGGCTGTTTCATAGTCAGATTTGCTTTGCAACAATGCCTCAATGCGTGTGGAATGATACACAGATGAGGAGGAGGAGGAGGAGGAAGGGGATGCAGAGCAATTGCAGTCTCCGTTTCCGAGTTCAACAATCTCGTGGGTTTCCGCCATGGCGAAACCCCGGACTTTTCACAACTCAAACAACGCCTCGGAACCCAACAAAACGGCTACTCTGTGTATGTATATCTTTTCCCGAGGGTGGAAGCAGTGTCCTGTTGCTGCGCACAAACGCCGATCGAAATCCAAATCAAGACCTACCGACAAGGGGCGAGATCGGCGTCGGTGAACAACTTGCAAAACAATCTCTCCAAGATTGCAGACCCCAACTCTCAGCCTACCAAGAGAACCCTCAATCGCCTAACTGATCGCCCACACGACAATACTCACGTACGTCGAAGGCGAGAACAGCTTCAACAACTCAACAATTAAGTGACTCTCAAAGCGCATCGATACCCAGAACCAAGCACACGACAGAGTGAAGCGAGAGTGCCACAAACAAGTCACAGCAAGGAGAAATTGAGAACGAAGGCCTGAATCGTCTCTCCGACACCAGAGCGGCGTTATGATGAAGGAAGCTCCACAGAGCAGATGCGCAGAAAGTCAAGGAATCGGGGTGAGCGACACTATTCAGCGCGCGGCGATCAGTACAGTAGGCAATTGTCCCGATTGGTGGCAGCTTGAGATTCCATCCACGATTCCTTCGTCAAGACGGAGTCTCCANCAAGGTACATGATGAACTGCTGAAAATGTCAACTTTTTCTGTAGGGTAGGACACGACCTGGCAAGCCGTGGAACTCCAGACCTCAGCAGCATCTTCAGCTCATTTTCAAAAGAACCTCGAATTTCAGCTGGACTGCCACCCAAAAAGCCCTTCATGCTTCTCAGGAGTAGAACAAAAATATTCCAGAAACGTCCATCTAATTCTCCACCTATTTTTACTTTTGGAGTCACAGGCTCGCTGGTAGATTTGAGATGCACAACGGAGCCACCCACAAGGGAGCAAATGCAACAGTTGGTTCTGCCAAAGCCCTCCATGCTCACGAGGATACGAACTGACAAATGATTCTACTTTAACGTCTATCTAAGCTCTTGATTCAACATGCCCCTAACTTTATCTTTTCTCTAAGTTTCAAAATCGAAGGCTCGCTGGTAAAGTTGGGCACAAGCTTCACGATGCACAATAGAACGGCAAAAAAAAAACCCGCAAGGTTGCATATGCAACAGTCGGTCCTTTGCAAAGCCCTCCATGTTCATCAGACGTAGAATTAAAAAATTCCAGTTACCCAAGCAACTTAAACCATCCGGCTATCTAACTTAAGCTCGTGCTTCAACATGCTCCTATTTTTTCTTTGAGCTTCAGAATGAGAGGCTCGCTGGTAGATTTGGGCGCTAGCTTCACGATGCAGAATGGAACCGTAAAAACCACCCACAAAGTTGCATAAGCGACCGTCTGCCCAGCCAAAGACCTGCCCACCGCAGACAAAAGGTACAACACYGTGACCACYTTCAGGAACAGTTTCTTATCCGAGCCACTAGCAGCCACCCTGAGCACGCTTTCCAAGGCGCCCATCACATTGGCCACCGTGGCGGCAACGCAATTGGCAGTCTCGGGAGAGATCTGCCACTCGGCGGGGTCCATGGGGAGGATGGTGAGGTTGAAGGAGCGAAAGATGAGCCCCAGAACCGCAAGTGACCAAGTGATCACGTAAAGCACATCCGAGATTAAGGACACCATGTTGAGGTGCCGGAATCGGCAATGGTAGTAGACAAGGGATCCACACGCCAGCACCAGTACTGCCATGGCGGGCCTTCGCCACATGACGACATCACAACCCATGCTCATTTGGAGTAAAATTCAAGGCTCCAGCAGCCCCCCGCGTTTGTCTAAGTTCATAACCTCTTCGTGCGCACACTCCTAACAGGCATACGAAAGGGACTGGCAGATAGCCAATTGAGAGGTAACTTCGACAAGGGACAGACCTGTTGCTGCAAACACTTGCACCAGGTTTGGTATGGCTCGATTTGGCTAACTTCAACCTCTGCACAAGACCACCATTCCAGCTTAGAACCGGCACAGGAGAACAGCTAGCTTAGAATACGGTAACAGTTCCATGGTAATGAACTGAATTAACTAAGGATTGTAGAATAAAACAAAAGCGGACTTCACTAGCAGTTCCGTGCTAATCACCAAGTCCTGTGTGGCTGGGCCTTCCGCACGTACTCCACGAACTTCAGGACCCTTGGATTATCTGCTCACTAAGCCCATTCGAACTGTGACAAGGATTGCAATCAAGCAGTCAGGACAGGAAACAGAGGAGAGGAATCTAATTACGGACCTAATCCTGTCTCCTAWTGAAAGGCCCTAGTTASCAGCAGCAACARCTCATCTATTGCAATACACTTGGTTGCTTTTAATTAGAAAAACGCGTGCAAGCATGACTTGTAAGCTAAATGTCAAAGGCCACTCATCTTTGGATGGAGATGGAGGTCTCTACATTCCCAATCTACAATCTCCTTGTTTGAATAATTGCGTAAACATATGGAAAATAATTCTCCAGAGAGTTTGGCTATTGTATTGTAGTACTCGCAGTTATCTCTCCAGTGGGCTCTATTTGAGGGAGCTTTCAATGCAAGCACACTCCTACGAGCTGGTTAAAATTCTTAAAAGTGACGGGAAGGTAATACCCTCAATTTTAGATCGACGATAGGCAAATTCAAACAACAATCGTCTGCGCTACACGCTATCACTAGTTGTAGGAGATGAGAAAGAACCTTATTATGAATGAAAAGATGGTGCAGCTATGGAATCAGATTCTGCTACAGCTTTCACTTGAAGAGTTTCGGAGATTAAGCTCCATGTGCAGAGAAGCTCCTCTTCAAATCGAACGGTCCACAACTCCCAGAAATCCTTTTCATAAACCCCACAAATGGATCACAGCGCTCGTCTCT